>CP136069.1:31787693-32085193 GCA_032622095.1 Siphonodentalium dalli | reverse complement strand
TGGTGGTGGTGGTGGTAGTGGTGATGATGGTGATGATGGTGATGTTGATTATAATGACGGCGGTGATAACAATGATGATGATGATGATGATGATGATGGTGATGGTGGTGGTAGTGGTGGTGGTGGTAATGGTGGTTATGGTGGTGGTGGTGGTGGTGGTGGTGGTGGTGGTGGTGGTGGTGGTGGTGGTAGTGGTGATGATGGTGATGATGGTGATAACTGTTGTTAACGATGATGATGATGATGATTATTATGATGATGATGATGATGATGGTAGTGGTGCAGATGATGATGTTGATGATGATGGTGATGATGATGATGATGATGATGATGATGATGATGGTGGTGGTGATGACGATGATGATAGCGATGATGGTGATGATGATGAAAGCAATTGTTAATGATGATTTGTGCTGATAATGATGATGATTATTATGGTGCTGGTGGTGATCACCTGGACAACGCACATAGTTGTAATGATAATGATGATGATGATGATGATGATGATGATGATGATGATGATGATGATGATGGTTGTGGTGGTGGTGATGATGATGATGATGATGATGATGATGATGATGATGATGATGATAATGACGACGAAGATGATGATGATGATGATGACGTTGATGATAATGATGATGATGAAAACGGAGTATATAATGATGATGAAAACGGTGAATATGATGATGATGATGATGATGATGATGATGATATGCTGATGATGATGATGATGATGATCAGGATGATGACGACGATGATGATAATGATGGTGGTGGTACTGCGTAAAGTTTGCTGTGTTGCAAGTCGCACGACTCACTTGGATAATTGACAACATAGAATTGTGATGTATTTATAAGATCTGAAGACAGGCTAACTCTCCAACGGTGGCACCGTAGCAGCTATCATCTAAACACATCAAACCACATCAACGCGCGATATTCGCGCGATATGGTCGGCCCAAATAGATGCCAAAGTCGCGGATGAAGAATTCGCTAACATCGTTATTCTGTGCAGTAAATAGCACTTATGTTCTGATGAGTGTGTTTTCGTGTGTATCTGAGACTGATCCGTTGGACTACGATTCTAATCGGAAATAATAATCCATACTATTTCCGAAACATTGTGTACACATCTATTATGAATGTATTTTAATTTAAATTAATTGAACTTTCATCTGAGCATTCAAATTTGCTCATTCAAAACCGCGAATGAATGATAATGTAATGCCTTGATCACACGAACGTTAATGTTGTCGTTCATGTGTACATGTATCCAACCGGATATTTATTTAGTGTTAACCGAATTGGGGTTTGTAGAGTTTCAACTGTTTGTTATATATAGTCGTGATTTGTTTACACACTTTCTAGTAGTTTCTACTCGACAATGGAACGGAGTAATATGATCGAATATACATATATCGCATATTGGTACAAATTAGACAATTAATGGCTGGTTCGAGAGTTCTCAGATATTAGTGTGACGTTTCTATTTAACCATAAGCGGTCATGCATATATGACCACAATGTATTTGTCTGCCTTCTCATCGGAATTGGGCCTGTCACCTCTTAATTGTTTCTATATAACACATGTGGCCAACGTGGGTTTACCAAGCTACATTACCACTATAATCATTGGGGTGGGGTGGCTCGCATTCGGATGCGCGTGGTGTAATATGTACGCAAGGCGCTCGTCAATACACAATTGAAACTAATTAAACACAGTAATTCACAGTTGAGAACCCAAAGTCATTCTTCGGAACACTGCATTATCCAGTGGATATATATCGTCATATAGCTGACGCCAAGTTGGTGTTTTTTTTTTTCAATTTAATTGGCCCACTTATAGTAAGTGTCTAGCTAGGTATCCAATCGGATGGAAGATAGGTAATCGTGTTCTGATTTTAAATGGTCGACTTGTTTCCAACCGGGAACAAAATTGGCGGGGTTATCGCTAGCTAACTACATCATTCTTATGCATAATGTGTTATAATGTAGTTATTTGTCGCGCGGTGCATGTGTTATAGGTATAAAGAAATTATTTGTTGGGTGTTTTCCAGACAGTTAGCGGCACATGTGTACACTGTATTGTTGGATGGCGTACATAGTTGAAATAATGGTTGTGCACTTATTTCCTGACAAATCGTGTTGTGTCAGAAATCCTTACGCGACATTCGACAATAACAATAGAGACCGTTCGGTTCCTTACAATTACGGTTACGAATACGGATAGCTATTGGTAGACGTAAGTCTATCCGTATGGCCAAAAAAAAACCTTTCGCAAAACGGCTACGGATAAGAGTCTTGACGAAAACGCACCATCATTATTTCGTACCAATTTTAAAACTAAAAGCGCGCGTGTTTGGTGTACAGTCCCTTAAAACTTCGTTTGTCGTCTCCTTTCCAACAATACGATAATCATGACATGTTTATTGTCAATACTATATATGACCAGTCACAACGTACGACCCGGGATGGTGCAGTCCGTTGTTATCATGGATGATCTGGTAGCTGTAATGCTGTTGGTGGAAGAGGGGTTCCCAGATTTGGATGTGAGCTAACCACGACGCTATATCATTTCAAAACCCCTTCAAGTCCGCGATTTTATTTGAATGCGATTTCGGTTTCACAGGCCTATCACCCCCTTGGATTTATGAAATGCGACAAACGGTTGATGTGGTCGCTGATGGGCATCACTTCTGATTTGGTTCTATCAAATTGAACCAAAGTCGGCGCGATTTGCACCACGCTGAGACGTTTTCGCTACCCAAATAGATAACTTTTTTGGCGACTGGATTCATTGTGCACTTCTAGCTTGACGATTACTGCGAGGCTATGTTTCGTGAGACCCTATAAAAGCCCAGCTGGGCAGCCCAGCTGGGCAGCCCAGCTGGGCGATTTTGAAAAAATAGTATAAAAGCCCAGCTGGTATTAGAGTAAACTCCAAATTAAATGATATTTTGGACGCAATAGTGATTGATTATTACTTGTGGGCAACTAATATATATATTTCTTTGCGAATATCCCGAAAACTGGCCATCAGAAAACTTTCGGAGCGAATATTACAGACCGAAGCATCGACGGATGACCGAAGTAAATTTTCGCTAATTTTCACTCAGTTTTCGCTCATTTTTGGCTATTTTCTAATTCTATGCATCAATACAAGGATGTTTACATGTTGTAACATAATAAGTGACCATGTTTTTAATTACATTCTAAAGGGTTTTTCTTAGTACATCTTTTAAAACGAGTTTTGAGACGATATCTATCGAATAACGTGGAACCGCTCAGCTGGGCACTTTCGATAAATATTGTCTTCGCAGATTTTTGCATATTTCTACACTATTACACAAATTCTGGTGCGCCCTGGAATACAAACATAACAAATGATCATATTTTGTTGCACCATTGTGTTGGTTAAAATTTACACAGCCTTCGTATGGTGCTATGTGCACCATTGTGTTGGTTAAAATTTACACAACGTTCGTATGGTTCTATGTGCACCATTGTATTGGTTAAAATGTACACAACGTTCGTATGGTTCTATGTGCACCATTGTGTTTGGTTAAAATTTACACAACGTTCGCGTGGTGCTATGGGCACCATTGTGTTGCTTAAAATTTACACAACGTTCGTATGGTGCTATGGGCACCATTGTGTTGGTTAAAATGTACACAACGTTCGTATGGTGCTATGTGCACCATTGTGTTAAAATTTACCCAACACTATTTAGAGTGTATGCGGGTGTAGCTATAGTGGGATTCGTGCCATGAATCTCACTACATTCCATCGATCAGTTCAAAACCTTGAAACTTTTTTAAGTTTTTACGGGGAATTTTAACACTGAAAACATAACGCTAGTAATATATATTATTTCTTAATTAATACATGCTCCTTATAATGTATTTCACAGTGGACGAAGATGGAAGGTCCCAACACGATATTCCATGATTTAGGCTACTTTGCGAGCCGATTTCACACAAAAAGAAGCTCCAAAACAATGTATTTTCAACTTATTCGATGAAATAAATTGTGAACATGTTGTTTTTGTTGAGATGTCTGTTATGTGCTAAAGTTTCTGCACAAAGTCTTGAATAAATATTTAGATATAGAGTTATACTCCTTCCATTAAACATAAACTACAGTTTGCATTCTGGGAGCTATAACGGGGGAAATTATTTTATGATTCCAGCTATTTTCTATTACTCTATGGGCCTGGTGATGAATTAAAGTATTTTAATCAAATTTTATGGCATAGTTTGTTATTAAAACCGTATATCAAGGCGCTATAAAAAAATAATCGGTGACTCGAAAATTAAGTGGACCTTAAAAGTCAATATCTGACCATCAAAACCTCTTACTAATGCACGGGTACAATCTGACCATTAAAACCTCTTACTAATGGGCTCATGTATGGGTACAATCTGACCATCAAAACCTCTTACTAATGGGCTCATGCACGGGTACAATCTGACCATCAAAACCTCTTACTAATGGGCTCATGCACGGGTACAATATGACCATTAAAACCTCTTACTAATGGGCTCATGCACGGGTAAAATATGACCATTAAAACCTCTTACTAATGGGCTCATGCACGGGTACAATCTGACCATCAAAACATCTTACTAATGGGCTCATGCACGGGTACAATCTGACCATCAAAACCTCTTACTAATGGGCTCAAGCACGGGTACAATCTGACCATCAAAACCTCTTACTAATGGGCTCATGCACGGGTACAATCTGACCATCAAAACCTCTTACTAATGGGCTCATGCACGGGTACAATATGACCATTAAAACCTCTTACTAATGGGCTCATGCACGGGTACAATATGACCATTAAAACCTCTTACTAATGGGCTCATGCACGGGTACAATCTGACCATCAAAACATCTTACTAATGGGCTCATGTATGGGTACAATCTGACCATCAAAACCTCTTACTAATGGGCTCATGCACGGGTACAATCTGACCATCAAAACCTCTTACTAATGGGCTCATGCACGGGTACAATCTGACTATCAAAACCTCTTACTAATGGGCTCATGTATGGGTACAATCTGACCATCAAAACCTCTTACTAATGGGCTCATGCACGGGTACAATCTGACCATCAAAACCTCTTACTAATGGGCTCATGCACGGGTACAATCTGACCATCAAAACATCTTACTAATGGGCTCATGTATGGGTACAATCTGACCATCAAAACCTCTTACTAATGGGCTCATGCACGGGTACAATCTGACCATCAAAACCTCTTACTAATGGGCGCATGCACGGGTACAATCTGACCATCAAAACCTCTTACTAATGGGCGCATGTATGGGTACAATCTGACCATCAAAACCTCTTACTAATGGGCTCATGCACGGGTACAATCTGACCATCAAAACCTCTTACTAATGGGCTCATGCACGGGTACAATCTGACCATCAAAACCTCTTACTAATGGGCTCATGCACGGGTACAATATGACCATTAAAACCTCTTACTAATGGGCTCATGCACGGGTACAATCTGACCATCAAAACCTCTTACTAATGGGCTCATGCACGGGTACAATCTGACCATCAAAACCTCTTACTAATGGGCTCAAGTACGGGTACAATCTGACCATAAAAACATCTTACTAATGGGCTCATGCACGGGTACAATCTGACCATCAAAACCTCTTACTAATGGGCTCATGTATGGGTACAATCTGACCATCAAAACCTCTTACTAATGGGCTCATGCACGGGTACAATCTGACCATCAAAACATCTTACTAATGGGCTCATGCACGGGTACAATCTGACTATCAAAACCTCTTACTAATGGGCTCATGCACGGGTACAATCTGACCATCAAAACATCTTACTAATGGGCTCATGCACGGGTACAATCTGACCATCAAAACCTCTTACTAATGGGCTCATGCACGGGTACAATCTGACCATCAAAACCTCTTACTAATGGGCTCATGCACGGGTACCATCTGACCATCAAAACCTCTTACTAATGGGCTCATGCACGGGTACAATCTGACCATCAAAACATCTTACTAATGGGCTCATGCACGGGTACAATCTGACTATCAAAACCTCTTACTAATGGGCTCATAAACGGGTACAATCTGACCATCAAAACCTCTTACTAATGGGCTCATGCACGGGTACAATCTGACCATCAAAACCTCTTACTAATGGGCTCATGCACGGGTACAATCTGACCATCAAAACCTCTTACTAATGGGCTCATGCACGGGTACAATCTGACCATCAAAACATCTTACTAATGGGCTCATGCACGGGTACAATCTGACTATCAAAACCTCTTACTAATGGGCTCATGCACGGGTACAATCTGACCATCAAAACCTCTTACTAATGGGCTCATGCACGGGTACAATCTGACCATCAAAACCTCTTACGAATGGGCTCATGCACGGGTACAATCTGACCATCAAAACCTCTTACTAATGGGCTCATGCACGGGTACAATATGACCATCAAAACCTCTTACTAATGGGCTCATGCACGGGTACAATCTGACCATCAAAACCTCTTACTAATGGGCTCATGCACGGGTACAATCTGACCATCAAAACATCTTACTAATGGGCTCATGCACGGGTACAATCTGACTATCAAAACCTCTTACTAATGGGCTCATGCACGGGTACAATCTGACCATCAAAACCTCTTACTAATGGGCTCATGCACGGGTACAATCTGACCATCAAAACCTCTTACTAATGGGCTCATGCATGGGTACAATCTGACCATCAAAACCTCTTACTAATGGGCTCATGCACGGGTACAATATGACCATCAAAACCTCTTACTAATGGGCTCATGCACGGGTACAATCTGACCATCAAAACCTCTTACTAATTGGCTCATGTATGGGTACAATCTGACCATCAAAACCTCTTACTAATGGGCTCATGCACGGGTACAATCTGACCATCAAAACCTCTTACTAATGGGCTCATGCACGGGTACAATCTGACCATCAAAACCTCTTACTAATGGGCTCATGCACGGGTACAATCTGACCATCAAAACATCTTACTAATGGGCTCATGCACGGGTACAATCTGACTATCAAAACCTCTTACTAATGGGCTCATGCACGGGTACAATCTGACCATCAAAACCTCTTACTAATGGGCTCATGCACGGGTACAATCTGACCATCAAAACCTCTTACTAATGGGCTCATACACGGGTACAATCTGACCATCAAAACCTCTTACTAATGGGATCATGCACGGGTACAATATGACCATCAAAACCTCTTACTAATGGGCTCATGCACGGGTACAATCTGACCATCAAAACCTCTTACTAATGGGCTCATGCACGGGTACAATATGACCATCAAAACCTCTTACTAATGGGCTCATGCACGGGTACAATATGACCATCAAAACCTCTTACTAATGGGCTCATGCACGGATACAATCTGACCATCAAAACCTCTTACTAATGGGCTCATGCACGGGTACAATATGACCATCAAAACCTCTTACTAATGGGCTCATGCACGGGTACAATCTGACCATCAAAACCTCTTACTAATGGGCTCATGCACGGGTACAATATGACCATCAAAACCTCTTACTAATGGGCTCATGCACGGGTACAATCTGACCATCAAAACCTCTTACTAATGGGCTCATGCACGGGTACAATATGACCATCAAAACCTCTTACTAATGGGCTCATGCACGGGTACAATCTGACCATCAAAACCTCTTACTAATGGGCTCATGCACGGGTACAATCTGACCATCAAAACATCTTACTAATGGGCTCATGCACGGGTACAATCTGACTATCAAAACCTCTTACTAATGGGCTCATGCACGGGTACAATCTGACCATCAAAACCTCTTACTAATGGGCTCATGCACGGGTACAATCTGACCATCAAAACCTCTTACTAATGGGCTCATGCATGGGTACAATCTGACCATCAAAACCTCTTACTAATGGGCTCATGCACGGGTACAATATGACCATCAAAACCTCTTACTAATGGGCTCATGCACGGGTACAATCTGACCATCAAAACCTCTTACTAATTGGCTCATGTATGGGTACAATCTGACCATCAAAACCTCTTACTAATGGGCTCATGCACGGGTACAATCTGACCATCAAAACCTCATACTAATGGGCTCATGCACGGGTACAATCTGACCATCAAAACCTCTTACTAATGGGCTCATGCACGGGTACAATCTGACCATCAAAACCTCTTACTAATGGGCTCATGCACGGGTACAATCTGACCATCAAAACCTCTTACTAATGGGCTCATGCACGAGTACAATCTGACCATTAAAACCTCTTACTAATGGGCTCATGCACGGGTACAATATGACCATTAAAACCTCTTACTAATGGGCTCATGCACGGGTACAATATGACCATCAAAACCTCTTACTAATGGGCTCATGCACGGGTACAATCTGACCATCAAAACCTCTTACTAATGGGCTCATGCACGGGTAAAATCTGACCATCAAAACCTCTTACTAATGGGCTCATGTATGGGTACAATCTGACCATCAAAACCTCTTACTAATGGGCTCATGCACGGGTACAATGTGACCATCAAAACCTCTTACTAATGGGCGCATGCACGGGTACAATCTGACCATCAAAACCTCTTACTAATGGGCGCATGCACGGGTACAATCTGACCATCAAAACCTCTTACTAATTGGCTCATGCACGGGTACAATCTAATTGTGTTCTTGTATAGACGACGTACATATATTATGTTGTATTATACGACGTACATATTTATGGTTTTTGTGTCGAATCGGACAGAGCATCTTTAATTTGTTAAGCCGAATTGCAGCAATTATTAATTTAAAGATCTACATGTACGTTCCAAATGATCCAGAATGTTCTAAGCGAATTGATTCCGCCTATTATAGGGTACGTCCAAGCACTCGCAAATTTTCCAGGCATTCTTGTGCAGGTATTTCGGTATTGAAAGCTGCATTGTGACAGAAACCCAATGCAAAAATTCTTATAAAATGTACCTATACCACATCTAACTACATTAACCCTTTGAGTGCCAGGTCCGATTTTTGTATAAACCCATATACCCTGTGCCAATGCATTATCTTATATATGCGAGTCTACCATAGGTCGCCTCGCATATATAAGAGAATGCATTGGCCTAACAATTTTTCATCATTTGTTATTATTTTTTACAATTTTTTACAATTTTAATAATTTTTTCTTAAATTCTTTAACTCTTTCAGTGCCAGACTTATTTTGTAGGTTTAGTGCCAGGGAATCTCACGTTTTTCATGGGCATCAAAATTATTACTATGAATACTTGGTTATAGTTTTGAGTTATAACATGCCGAAAAAAATTCAACCCAAAACAAAACAAATCTAAAAAAAAAAACTAATTTTTTTTTAATATTTTTAGGTTTTAGGGCCGATTTTACAGACCGTAAATTAGGGCCGATGAGATCGGCCCCTGGCACTGAAAGGGTTAAAGGTAAAAGAACGGTGTAGTTCCATAAGTAACAATTGTATCTCAGTTTGCCTGTACATTGAATATAACATGCAATTGTCACCAGGGACGTGGCGACACGGTGGGGGCCATCAGTTGTTGGAAATATTCCAACCTTAGGGGGGTATCAGGTTGGAAATTTCTAACAAATGGAAAGCTAGAGGCCAGGATTTAGCAATTTTCAATCTCAGATTTCAGAATTTCTAAACGATGGTCAGCTCGGTGTGTCCTGGTCTTTCTCAATGCAGTGGCCAGTACAAAAACGCTATTTAATTTAGGAAAAACAAATGGGTATTGGAATTTGCCTGGCGTCAGAGCATTACATGTTATGGGAAGTTGCAAATGTCAGGTTCATGTGTCATAATGTTCTCACACAGGGCCGAACGCGGTGGATTCTGCCCCCCCCCCCCCCCCCCCCTGGTCAGTGGCAACAAGACTACTGATCAATATATTATAATAGGCTACCAGGTCTATGAGAGAACAGTTGAGACAAATCAGAGCACAATGAGGGGGTGGATGCATATGGCAAATGGAATTACGAAAACTTGTGAGTTTGGTTTAGTGGCGGGCGGGGCAGTTCCAATGCGTATACACCACGCCCAAAACGGAGAACACGTCCCGTAAGTCATTTTCCCCAATGGCACGTGAACCCTATTAGGTTAGTTTTAAAATGTCCTATTTAAAACCATAACTCCACCATATACATGTTCGTGTTCTATACCAAACCATAATTAGATTTTATAAGAAACAAGCACGCGCCCATTAATATGGGGTATCAACATTCAGAAAATGTTATAAGTTCTAACACATGCATTTTTGTCAACTTAGAAATCATCCCAAAACCACAGGTCCATACTCATGGTGGGTTGTCGCACCAGGGAACCTGTACCAAAAATGATGGCCTCCTATAACACGAAGGGCGTGCATGCTTCCGCCACCAAAAACCGGTTAATAATAAAGAGCGTTCATGCTTCCGCTGACCAAAATCGGTTAATAATAAAGAGCGGTCATGCTTTCGCCGCACACAATCGGTTAATAATAAAGAGCGTTCGTGATTTCGCCGCCCAAATCGGTTAATAATAAAGAGCGTTCATTCTTCCGCCGCCCAAAATCGGTTAAATATAAAGAGCGTTCATGCTTCCGCCGCCCAAAATCGGTTAATAATAAAGAGCGGTCATGCTTTCGCAGCACACAATCGGTTAATAATAAAGAGCGTTCGTGATTTCGCCGCCCAAATCGGTTAATAATAAAGAGCGTTCATGCTTCCGCCGCCCAAAATCGGTTAAATATAAAGAACATTCATGCTTCCGCCGCACACAATCGGTTAATAATAAAGAGCGTTCGTGATTTCGCCGCCCAAATCGGTTAATAATAAAGAGCGTTCATTCTTCCGCCGCCCAAAATCGGTTAAATATAAAGAGCGTTCATGCTTCCGCCGCCCAAAATCGGTTAATAATAAAGAGCGGTCATGCTTTCGCAGCACACAATCGGTTAATAATAAAGAGCGTTCGTGATTTCGCCGCCCAAATCGGTTAATAATAAAGAGCGTTCATGCTTCCGCCGCCCAAAATCGGTTAAATATAAAGATCGTTCATGCTTCCGCCGCCCAAAATCGGTTAATAATAAAGAGCGGTCATGCTTTCGCAGCACACAATCGGTTAATAATAAAGAGCGTTCGTGATTTCGCCGCCCAAATCGGTTAATAATAAAGAGCGTTCATGCTTCCGCCGCCCAAAATCGGTTAAATATAAAGAACATTCATGCTTCCGCCGCACACAATCGGTTAATAATAAAGAGCGTTCGTGATTTCGCCACCCAAATCGGTTAATAATAAAGAGCGTTCATGCTTCCGCCGCCCAAAATCGGTTAAATATAAAGAGCATTCATGCTTCCGCCGTTCAAAACTGATTAATAATAAAGAGCGTTAATGCTTCCGCCGTCCAAAACTGGGTAATAATACATAGATAGAACCGCATGAGTGTCTGGATTTCGACAAAATTATCGCACGAGATTTGTTGGCGGAGCGATACCTCGAGTGTGGGACGCAGTCCCGCACGAGAGGTATCGCGTTCCGCCAACAAATCGAGTGCGATAATTCGTCAAAATCCAGACACTCATACGGTTCTATTTTTATTACATATCTCCGTATCATAGTAAATTGACTCACAATCGTACATCTATGGTACAGAAAATGTGAATTTAATTGAGTTTTAACACTGAATGAAATAGTTCCGTCGACAGATTGCACTAGTGCGATTCTGAGAATTAACACACGCCTGGAAACTCGTGCAATCATGCAAATTACGTTGATAGATATGTAATAAAGAGCGTTCATGCTTCCGCCGCCCAAAACTGGTTAATAATAACGAGCGTTCTCAATTGTGATGTTTTGCTATTGCTTTTTATGTAATACTTATGAACGCTTTAGTGGATTTTCGCGACGCCGGTGCGATATGATTAAAACTTGCAAGTTTGCAGACATTAACCCTTTACCCAACAGAACGGCCCTGTGCCAATGCATTCTCTTATATATGCGAGTCGACCATAGGTCGCCTCGCATATATAAGAGAATGCATTGGCTTAACATATTAAAAATTATAAAATTGTTAAAGAATGTAAGAACAAAATGGTAAAAGTGTTAGGCCAATGCATTCTCTTATATATGCGAGGCGACCTATGGTCGACTCGCATATATAAGAGAATGCATTGGCACAGGGCATAACTGTAACTATCACAATGTGGTCAAGGAGCCGGTTCCAATGATATCCATATTTGTATGGTTTTATTGAGACAGACCGAAGATATTTTAGGCTGTTGAAGCTTTATTTGGCCGGTTTTGGGTAAAGGGTTAAAGGGTTAAAAATGTTCGTCGCAGAAAACGGCATATATGTTGTCAGAATATGAACGGAAATATGCACATAAAAATAAAATGCATTTGTACCACAGCTAACAACATGAGAAGTAAACTATCTGTAGTTCCACCGGCAGCAATTCTAAAAAAAAAATGCCTGTTAATATCATGCAGTTATATCGAAGGCAATGCAAAAAACACCGTTACATGTAGAACTACAGAGAAGTTACTTCTCATGTTGTCAGTTTTGATAAAGATGCAATGTACATGTTTAGGCATTTTTCCGTTCATAGTCTGGCAAACTTGCGAGCGTGTTATTATACCTTTAGGGTACGTTCATACACTGGTAAGTTTGCACGGTATGGGTTGCAGGCATTTTGTCCTAGAAAACGATATGGTGCTATAATATGAATGGAAACATGCACATAATGTGCATCTGTGCTACAGCTAACTACGTGCGAAGTAAAATCTCTGTAGTTCCACTGGTAACGATGCTACCATAATTTGCCTGTAAATAGCATGCAATTATCTCGCAAGAATAAATCATACAGGTATTTGAAGGCAAAATCCAGTATCACTGTTACAAGTGGAACTAAATCAATGTTACTTCTCATGTCTTTCGCTTTGGTAAAGTTGCATGCTGTGTGCACGTTTCCGTTCATATTCTGGCACCATGTGATTTTCTATGACGAATTGCCGGATTAATGCCCGCAAAAACATACCGTGTAAACTTGCCGGCGTATGAACGTACCCTTATATAGGGTACCTGCATCCACTGGCAAGTCAGCGCGGTATGTTTTTGCAGGCATTTGCTCATATAAAACCCTATGGTGCCATTATATGACGGCAACATGGATATAAGATGCATATTTACCAAAGCTAACGACGTAACACTTTGCCTTAAAAAAAACCTGCATGATTGATTCTTGTTAAGCCGAATTGCAGCAATTATTAATTTAAAGATCTACATGTACGTTCCAAATGATCCAGAATGTTCTAAGCGAATTGATTCCGCCTATTATAGGGTACGTCCAAGCACTCGCAAATTTTCCAGGCATTCTTGTGCAGGTATTTCGGTATTGAAAGCTGCATTGTGACAGAAACCCAATGCAAAAATTCTTATAAAATGTACCTATACCACATCTAACTACATTAACCCTTTGAGTGCCAGGTCCGATTTTTGTATCAACCCATATACCCTGTGCCAATGCATTATCTTATATATGCGAGTCTACCATAGGTCGCCTCGCATATATAAGAGAATGCATTGGCCTAACAATTTTTCATCATTTGTTATTATTTTTTACAATTGTTTACAATTTTAATAATTTTTTCTTATATTCTTTAACTCTTTCAGTGCCAGACTTATTTTGTAGGTTTAGTGCCAGGGAATCTCACGTTTTTCATGGGCATCAAAATTATTACTATGAATACTTGGTGATAGTTTTGAGTTATAACATGCCGAAAAAAATTCAACCCAAAACAAAACAAATCTAAAAAAAAAAACTATTTTTTTTTTATATTTTTAGGTTTTAGGGCCGATTTTACAGACCGTAAATTAGGGCCGATAAGATCGGCCCCTGGCACTGAAAGGGTTAAAGGTAAAAGAACGGTGTAGTTCCATAAGTAACAATTTTATCTCAGTTTGCCTGTACATTGAATATAACATGCAATTTCCTCGCAAGAATCAATCATGCAGGTTTTTTTAAGGCAAAGTGTTACGTCGTTAGCTTTGGTAAATATGCATCTTATATCCATGTTGCCGTCATATAATGGCACCATAGGGTTTTATATGAGCAAATGCCTGCAAAAACATACCGCGCTGACTTGCCAGTGGATGCAGGTACCCTATATAAGGGTACGTTCATACGCCGGCAAGTTTACACGGTATGTTTTTGCGGGCATTAATCCGACAATTCGTCATAGAAAACCACATGGTGCCAGAATATGAACGGAAACGTGCACACAGCATGCAACTTTACCAAAGCGAAAGACATGAGAAGTAACATTTATTTAGTTCCACTTGTAACAGTGATACTGGATTTTGCCTTCAAATACCTGTATGATTTGTTCTTGCGAGATAATTGCATGCTATTTACAGGCAAATTATGGTAGCATCGTTACCAGTGGAACTACAGAGATTTTACTTCGCACGTAGTTAGCTGTAGCACAGATGCACATTTTGTGCATGTTTCCATTCATATTATAGCACCATATCGTTTTCTAGGACAAAATGCCTGCAACCCATACCGTGCAAACTTACCAGTGTATGAACGTACCCTAAAGGTATAATAACACGCTCGCAAGTTTGCCAGACTATGAACGGAAAAATGCCTAAACATGTACATTGCATCTTTATCAAAACTGTCAACATGAGAAGTAACTTCTCTGTAGTTCTACATGTAACGGTGTTTTTTGCATTGCCTTCGATATAACTGCATGATATTAACAGGCATTTTTTTTTTAGAATTGCTGCCGGTGGAACTACAGATAGTTTACTTCTCATGTTGTTAGCTGTGGTACAAATGCATTTTATTTTTATGTGCATATTTCCGTTCATATTCTGACAACATATATGCCGTTTTCTGCGACGAACATTTTTAACCCTTTAACCCTTTACCCAAAACCGGCCAAATAAAGCTTCAACAGCCTAAAATATCTTCGGTCTGTCTCAATAAAACCATACAAATATGGATATCATTGGAACCGGCTCCTTGACCACATTGTGATAGTTACAGTTATGCCCTGTGCCAATGCATTCTCTTATATATGCGAGTCGACCATAGGTCGCCTCGCATATATAAGAGAATGCATTGGCCTAACACTTTTTACCATTTTGTTCTTACATTCTTTAACAATTTTATAATTTTTAATATGTTAAGCCAATGCATTCTCTTATATATGCGAGGCGACCTATGGTCGACTCGCATATATAAGAGAATGCATTGGCACAGGGCCGTTCTGTTGCGTAAAGGGTTAATGTCTGCAAACTTGCAAGTTTTAATCATATCGCACCGGCGTCGCGAAAATCCACAAAAGCGTTCATAAGTATTACATAAAAAACAATAGCAAAACATCACAATTGAGAACGCTCGTTATTATTAACCAGTTTTGGGCGGCGGAAGCATGAACGCTCTTTATTATATATCTATCAACGTAATTTGCATGATTGCACGAGTTTCCAGGCGTGTGTTAATTCTCAGAATCGCACTAGTGCAATCTGTCGACGGAACTATTTCATTCAGTGTTAAAACTCAATTAAATTCACATTTTCTGTACCGGAGATGTACGATTGTGAGTCAATTTACTATGATACGGAGATATGTAATAAAAATAGAACCGTATGAGTGTCTGGATTTTGACGAATTATCGCACTCGATTTGTTGGCGGAACGCGATACCTCTCGTGCGCGACTGCGTCCCACACTCGAGGTGTCGCTCCGCCAACAAATCTCGTGCGATAATTTTGTCGAAATCCAGACACTCATGCGGTTCTATCTATGTATTATTAACCAGTTTTGGACGGCGGAAGCATTAACGCTCTTTATTATTAATCAGTTTTGAACGGCGGAAGCATGAATGCTCTTTATATTTAACCGATTTTGGGCGGCGGAAGCATGAACGCTCTTTATTATTAACCGATTTGGGCGGCGAAATCACGAACGCTCTTTATTATTAACCGATTGTGTGCGGCGGAAGCATGAATGTTCTTTATATTTAACCGATTTTGGGCGGCGGAAGCATGAACGCTCTTTATATTTAACCGATTTTGGGCGGCGGAAGAATGAACGCTCTTTATTATTAACCGATTTGGGCGGCGAAATCACGAACGCTCTTTATTATTAACCGATTGTGTGCGGCGAAAGCATGACCGCTCTTTATTATTAACCGATTTGGGCGGCGAAATCACGAACGCTCTTTATTATTAACCGATTGTGTGGTTTTGGGATGATTTCTAAGTTGACAAAAATGCATGTGTTAGAACTTATAACATTTTCTGAATGTTGATACCCCATATTAATGGGCGCGTGCTTGTGTCTTATAAAATATAATTATGGTTTGGTATAGAACACGAACATGTATATGGTGGAGTTATGGTTTTAAATAGGACATTTTAAAACTAACCTAATAGGGTTCACGTGCCATTGGGGAAAATGACTTACGGGACGTGTTCTCCGTTTTGGGCGTGGTGTATACGCATTGGAACTGCCCCGCCCGCCACTAAACCAAACTCACAAGTTTTCGTAATTCCATTTGCCATATGCATCCACCCCCTCATTGTGCTCTGATTTGTCTCAACTGTTCTCTCATAGACCTGGTAGCCTATTATAATATATTGATCAGTAGTCTTGTTGCCACTGACCAGGGGGGGGCAGAATCCACCGCGTTCGGCCCAGTGTGAGAACATTATGACACATGAACCTGACATTTGCAACTTCCCATAACATGTAATGCTCTGACGCCAGGCAAATTCCAATACCCATTTGTTTTTCCTAAATTAAATAGCGTTTTTGTACTGGCCACTGCATTGAGAAAGACCAGGACACACCGAGCTGACCATCGTTTAGAAATTCTGAAATCTGAGATTGAAAATTGCTAAATCCTGGCCTCTAGCTTTCCATTTGTTAGAAATTTCCAACCTGATACCCCCCTAAGGTTGGAATATTTCCAACAACTGGTGGCCCCCACCGTGTCGCCACGTCCCCGGTGACAGGCGCCCAAATCATAGTCAATGATTGCAAAATTATACAAATATAAGGTATCTCGCTTACACTACATCAACTAGACATTTGAATCATGCTAAAGTTGAACTTAATATACGTACCAATCACGGAACCATCAGATAAACAGACGCTGCATGCAAATATCGAAAGAAACAGCAGGATGTTCACAAGTGAACCCATCTCTGGAGCTTTCCGAGAAAACACAAACGCAATAAAACCGTTATGAAATATCACGCACCTCTCTGTTAATACACACTTTCTGTCTGCCGTGTTGACAGTACAGTTTTCACTATAGCGCATGTGGTTCTATACCAGGAAGTTGTGCCATGCTTTGTAGTCCGTTAAGGGCTACGTCACATTGATGCCCACACGGTTGGTTGAAGCCTTTGAAAACGCAACAAATGCTGTCGTTTTGTATTGGCACGTTATGCTATAATCGCTGGATTAAAATTGAATAATTTAATGTGTGCTGGCACGCAGATTAGACCCCTCGTGATGAGACACGATTTATTATATATCAAATGACATGATACCACACACCAGCGTCGATGCAATCAAACAATCTGCGTATGACAGAACGATAGCATGGGACCACTTAAAATCGTTTCTATCAGTGCAGATCAGGGACAATACAACCTGGGACCAACTCCTGCGATATGTCAACACAACCGGTTCCGAGCAGGGATATTGATAATCGATTTCGTTATTATTAATTTACATTGACCTTGCAGATCTTAACCCTTTACCCAACAAACTGGCCAAAACCGGCCAAATAAAGCTTCAACAGCCTAAAATATCTTCGGTCTGTCCCAATAGAACCATACAAATATGGATATCATTGGAACCGGCTCCTTGACCACATTGTGATAGTTACAGTTAGCCCTGTGCCAATGCATTATATGCGAGGCGACCTATGGTCGACTCGCATATATAAGAGAATGCATTGGCCTAAAAAAAATCTTTTTTTAACACTTTTTACCATTTTTTCTTACATTCTTTAACAATTTTATAATTTTTAATGTGTTAAGCCAATGCATTCTCTTATATATGCGAGGCGACCTATGGTCGACTCGCATATATAAGAGAATGCATTGGCACAGGGCCCTTCTGTTGGGTAAAGGGTTAAAGTGATGTGAAACACTCCTGTATGGTGGTCAAATAGAAATGGAGAATCATCTTGGTCAAATTAGTAATGTTTACAAAGAGTATATATCCAAATTGACAACATACACAGTCTTTCTTATATATTAATTAAATGCAGTGAATCTCGATGGCGAAATAATTTTTCGTTAGTTTATCGCCGATAGATGCGTCCCGAATCGAGTAGTAAATATTTACAATTGAGCATAGTTCTGAGTGGTACGGTCAATTTGCTTCAAATTTTAGGCGATGTCAGTAGAATGTTACATTCCTCCAGTTGGTATAGCGCCTACATAGTGCATACTAACTTATCAGTGTCACGCACCAGAACAAGTACATAATATGACTTTAAATTTGCGAAGCTCCCTAGCTATGGGAGACTCCCATATATCAAAGAATGCACTGACGCTGTCATGATCGTTAATGCTTGCACCAGCGTACTTCTGTCATTACAGGGTTAAACATCGATATCCACTGGATGGTTTTAACTGGTTCGATAGTAAATATCCTACATACACATAATTAAATGCGTACTAGCAGGTGACCCGACTTCGTCCGGGCTTTGACCTTGAATTGACCATTTTGAAGGTCAAGGTCAGGTCGGGGTAACGATTTGACCCGGACAAAACACTCCCCGGACAAAAGTAGCCCTAGGTATAAAGAAATCCGTCCGTTTTACCCGATTTGACCTTGAATTTACCATTTTTAAGGCCAAGGTCTGGTCGGGATCACGATTTGACCCATCGAAAACAGTCCCCGAAAAAAGTACCCCCTAGGTAAACAAAATTCGTCGAAATCCGTGCGTTTTACCCTATTTGACATGGAATTGACCATTTTGAAGGTCAATGTCAGGTCGGGGTAACGATTTGACGGTTTTGACCCGTCCAGAACAAAGCAGCACCCTTATCATGTCATACAGATAAAGCCTCTCGGCGATTAGTCAAAAGGTACGATTTAGTGCAAGTACATTATTTACTCGATGCGTCCAAAACGGAAACATAAGACGATCGATGGAATCAACTAATAAGTATTGTTCCCGGGCAATAAAAAATATCTTATGACTTGCAATAAATCTCTCCTCATAGTCCACACCCTGGGGCATAACTGGGAAGTGAAGACATAATTTTAGATGACCTCGCAAGGGATGAATTGACGCCGAAGTGATTTCGAGTGACAAAAATGACGATGTCGGAAATAATAACATATCTAGAACCCGGTGGTCGTAGAATTCGATTTTTCATGGGAAAATGGACAGACTCCACGCTTTAATTGTAATAGGCAATTATCGAAGAGACATAAACGCATTTATTAACAATATTGCCAGCATTGGGAAGATTCGTAGAAGCGAGTTCTATGCAATGGAAATGCATGCATATTTCCTACGTAACGGTTTAACAGTGTCTAAACGCTCTTTATCAACGACACTGCGGATACGAACGCTCTTTAACTATCACGCGATTAACCCATGAACTACCCATTGCGGTGGCGGGGGATTGGAGAATGAGTGCTCTGACGTTCTCAGAAGCGGTGCGATGACATTCCATCTGGTATTTTACCCTTAGATAGGAAGTTTGGGCTCAATCCGTCCGACAGTTTTCCCGGCCATAGCTAACAGACAGACAGACAAACAGAAGTCCCAAAATATATATTAGACTAGCAGGTTAGCCCGCCACTGGCGGCGTTTGTCAGAATTTAAATTAATTTTTTAATTAATTTTTGAATTTAAATTTTTTTCTTTCAATGAGTTAATATTAATGTTTTGTTTATAACATGAGTTAATTGTGCATTTTTAATTTACTGGACTTTTGAATTAATTTTGTTGATTAATTTTTTAATTTAATTTTTGGTTTTTCAATATTTTACCCGATTAGCCCTTATTTTACCCGATTAAGGTGAAGAAGACATAAGAATCACACAACACGCAGTACCCGTCCCTAAAGGAGGTATGATTTAAGGTACATCTGGCGGAAAAAATGACCCAATGAAAATTTTCCCCGTTCCTAGGAACGACAGACATAAGAATCACACAACACGCATTTTTTGTTTTCACACAACACGCAGTACCCGTCCCTAAAAGAGGTATGATTGAAAAATTCCCCCGTTCCTAGGAACGACAGACATGAGAATCACACAACACGTTAATTCTGCCTTTTTAATCAAGATAAATGCATTTCGCGTTTTGCGTCCGTAGTTTCGTACACATGGGTAACCGTTTAGCAACCCCGATGGCAATAAAGAGCGTTAGTCGGTTAACAACTCCAAATATGGTCAATATAAATACCGTTGATGTCTTAACCCCCGAAGTGCCGTTTGCGGTGATTTTGATGATTGGGAGTGGAGAATTAGTGCTCAGAGCATGTCCAAAATGCGACGTTGAACATTCCCGTGTGTTTTTACCCTTATATACGAAATTTGGTGTCGATCGGTGCAGCCGTTTTCGACTCTATAAAGTATATACACACACATATATACACACATATATACGGAAGTCTCAAAATATATAGTAGACTAGCAGGTTAGCCCACCACTGGCGTGGTTGGTCAGAAACATGACATTTTTGTAATTATTTTGTTTTTATTTATATATTTTTTTAATTTTTAATTTTTTTAATTTTTTAATATTAATTTTTTTTTTTTTAATATTAATTTAATGTTTTTTTTAATTTAATTTATGTTTTTTTGAATTTTTTAATATTTATTTAATTTTTATTCTAACTGACCTATTTATTTAATTTTTATTCTAATTGACCCGATGAAATCCCCCCTTCCTAGGAACGACAGACAACGCATATACGAAATTTGAGCTCAATCCGTCCAGGCGTTTTCGATTCCATGACGTACCCACATATATACACACACATATATATACGGAAGTCTCAAAATATATAGTAGACTAGCAGGTTAGCCCGCCACGGCGGCTTGTCCGAAACATGACATTTTTTTAATATTTGTTTTTAATTTTTAGCTCCACGCGTTTCAATAAGAAAAATTTGTACACGGTAGCTCCACCCGTTTCCGAGATCTGGTCTGCGCATGCGCGAAGCTGGCGTCGCACGGACTCGGCGACCCGATAAAATTTGTACCCGGCGCAAGATACATTCACATAGCAAATTTCAAGTCGATAGCTCCACCCGTTTCCGAGATCTCGTCTGCGCATGCGCTGCACGGGCGTCGCACGGGCTCGGCGACCCGATAAAATTTGTACCCGGCGCAAGATACATTCACATACCAAATTTCAAGTCGATAGCTCCACCCGTTTCCGATATCTCGTCTGCGCATGCGCTGCACGGGCGTCGCACGGGCTCGCCAATACGACAGCGACGACCACCTGGTCAAACTACACTCACGTACCAAGTTTCGTCCCGATCGGTCGAGGTGTTGGTATCTGATGCAAAAGACGAAATTGTGAGTGTTGGTCAATAGTCCCCGCCGTGAACCTCATCGTCGCAAAGAGCGGACAGTCAATTAACCCCGTTGTGAACCTCAATCACCAACGCGACGTAAACATGTGTTGCGTTCTAAAAATAGGAAAGCATTTTCTCTCTGCATAATTCTGCAGATGCTAATAACGTTGCTCCCCGTAGGTAGCAATATCGTTGTTGTTGATATTTACGGCTTGGGGGCTATTTTCTTATTTAGCAAGTTTGAGCTCAATCGGTTCGAGTCTATAAAGGACACACTCATATATATGACACTTCCCGTGGGTAGCAAGTTTGAGCTCAATCGGCATTCCCTGGAATTTCCCGTAGATTGGCAGATTCCAGTAGCTTTCTATAACGGTATATCTGGGGAGAAATCTGATGCTATATTCGTGATTATCTGGGATGATTTCGGTATATAACTATATACTGTAAAAACAAAGCGCGCCATCCGTGCTCGCAGGGTTGGTCAGAAACAAATGTTTTTTTAATTTAATGTATGTTCCGTATATCTCTCTGCAGATGCAAATAGCGTTGAAAGGCAAACAGACGCTCTTTATAGAGATGCGTCAAAAACAAACGCTCATTAAATAATCACTTGATTAACCCACGCCGTGCCTTTACGGTGATTTGAGATTGGAGAACGGGTGCTCTGAGCTTTTCTAAACTGCGACCACGGTCGTGTCGGTGGGATTTGACACTTACATAGGAAGTTTGAGCTCAATCTGTACACGCGTTTTGGATTCTATGAAGTACACACACACATATATACGAAGTCTCAAAATATATAGTATAGACTAGCAGGTTAGCCCGCCACCGGCGGCTTGTCCGAAACATGACATTTTTTTAATATTTGTTTTTAATTTTTAGCTCCACGCGTTTCAATAAGAAAAATTTGTACACGGTAGCTCCACCCGTTTCCGAGATCTGGTCTGCGCATGCGCGAAGCTGGCGTCGCACGGACTCGGCGACCCGATACAATTTGTACCCGGCGCAAGATACATTCACATACCAAATTTCAAGTCGATAGCTCCACCCGTTTCCGATATCTCGTCTGCGCATGCGCTGCACGGGCGTCGCACGGGCTCGCCAATACGACAGCGACGACCACCTGGTCAAACTACACTCACGTACCAAGTTTCGTCCCGATCGGTCGAGGTGTTGGTATCTGATGCAAAAGACGAAATTGTGAGTGTTGGTCAATAGTCCCCGCCGTGAACCTCATCGTCGCAAAGAGCGGACAGTCAATTAACCCCGTTGTGAACCTCAATCACCAACGCGACGTAAACATGTGTTGCGTTCTAAAAATAGGAAAGCATTTTCTCTCTGCATAATTCTGCAGATGCTAATAACGTTGCTCCCCGTAGGTAGCAATATCGTTGTTGTTGATATTTACGGCTTGGGGGCTATTTTCTTATTTAGCAAGTTTGAGCTCAATCGGTTCGAGTCTATAAAGGACACACTCATATATATGACACTTCCCGTGGGTAGCAAGTTTGAGCTCAATCGGCATTCCCTGGAATTTCCCGTAGATTGGCAGATTCCAGTAGCTTTCTATAACGGTATATCTGGGGAGAAATCTGATGCTATATTCGTGATTATCTGGGATGATTTCGGTATATAACTATATACTGTAAAAACAAAGCGCGCCATCCGTGCTCGCAGGGTTGGTCAGAAACAAATGTTTTTTTAATTTAATGTATGTTCCGTATATCTCTCTGCAGATGCAAATAGCGTTGAAAGGCAAACAGACGCTCTTTATAGAGATGCGTCAAAAACAAACGCTCATTAAATAATCACTTGATTAACCCACGCCGTGCCTTTACGGTGATTTGAGATTGGAGAACGGGTGCTCTGAGCTTTTCTAAACTGCGACCACGGTCGTGTCGGTGGGATTTGACACTTACATAGGAAGTTTGAGCTCAATCTGTACACGCGTTTTGGATTCTATGAAGTACACACACACATATATACGAAGTCTCAAAATATATAGTATAGACTAGCAGGTTAGCCCGCCACCGGCGGCTTGTCCGAAACATGACATTTTTTTAATATTTGTTTTTAATTTTTAGCTCCACGCGTTTCAATAAGAAAAATTTGTACACGGTAGCTCCACCCGTTTCCGAGATCTGGTCTGCGCATGCGCGAAGCTGGCGTCGCACGGACTCGGCGACCCGATAAAATTTGTACCCGGCGCAAGATACATTCACATAGCAAATTTCAAGTCGATAGCTCCACCCGTTTCCGAGATCTCGTCTGCGCATGCGCTGCACGGGCGTCGCACGGGCTCGGCGACCCGATAAAATTTGTACCCGGCGCAAGATACATTCACATACCAAATTTCAAGTCGATAGCTCCACCCGTTTCCGATATCTCGTCTGCGCATGCGCTGCACGGGCGTCGCACGGGCTCGCCAATACGACAGCGACGACCACCTGGTCAAACTACACTCACGTACCAAGTTTCGTCCCGATCGGTCGAGGTGTTGGTATCTGATGCAAAAGACGAAATTGTGAGTGTTGGTCAATAGTCCCCGCCGTGAACCTCATCGTCGCAAAGAGCGGACAGTCAATTAACCCCGTTGTGAACCTCAATCACCAACGCGACGTAAGCATGTGTTGCGTTCTAAAAATAGGAAAGCATTTTCTCTCTGCATAATTCTGCAGATGCTAATAACGTTGCTCCCCGTAGGTAGCAATATCGTTGTTGTTGATATTTACGGCTTGGGGGCTATTTTCTTATTTAGCAAGTTTGAGCTCAATCGGTTCGAGTCTATAAAGGACACACTCATATATATGACACTTCCCGTGGGTAGCAAGTTTGAGCTCAATCGGCATTCCCTGGAATTTCCCGTAGATTGGCAGATTCCAGTAGCTTTTTATAACGGTATATCTGGGGAGAAATCTGATGCTATATTCGTGATTATCTGGGATGATTTCGGTATATAACTATATACTGTAAAAACAAAGCGCGCCATCCGTGCTCGCAGGGTTGGTCAGAAACAAATGTTTTTTTTAATTTAATGTATGTTCCGTATATCTCTCTGCAGATGCAAATAGCGTTGAATGGCAAACAGACGCTCTTTATAGAGATGCGTCAAAAACAAACGCTCATTAAATAATCACTTGATTAACCCACGCCGTGCCTTTACGGTGATTTGAGATTGGAGAACGGGTGCTCTGAGCTTTTCTAAACTGCGACCACGGTCGTGTCGGTGGGATTTGACACTTACATAGGAAGTTTGAGCTCAATCTGTACACGCGTTTTGGATTCTATGAAGTACACACACACATATATACGAAGTCTCAAAATATATAGTACTAGCAGGTTAGCCCGCCACCGGCGGCTTGTCCGAAACATGACATTTATATATATATTTTTTTTATTTTTAGCTCCACGCGTTTCAATAAGAAAAATTTGTACCCGGTAGCTCCACCAGTTTCCGAGATCTGGTCTGCGCATGAAAATTTGTACCCGGCGCAAGATACATTCACATGCCAAATTTCAAGTCGATAGCTCCACCCGTTTCCGAGATTTCGTCTGCGCATGCGCTGCACGGGCGTCGCACGGGCTCGGCGACCCGATAAAATTTGTACCCGGCGCAAGATACATTCACATAGCAAATTTCAAGTCGATAGCTCCACCCGTTTCCGAGATCTCGTCTGCGCATGCGCTGCACGGGCGTCGCACGGGCTCGCCAATACGACAACGACCACCGCCTGGTCAAACTACACACACGTACCAAGTTTCGTCCCGATCGGTCGAGAATCGTAGATTTGTATGAAGTACAACACACACACAAACATAAATATATAAGAGAGATATGTAAATTAGATAGATTGTATCAAAATATATAGGAGAGATATGTAAATGATCTACACACCATTACTGGTGTTTGTCAAAGTTTAGTGGGGTATATCAATACTCATTCACGATCATATCATTGAGGTCCGGAGGGTGTGGGCTATCTCTCGAATACAAGGAGTTCTCAAAATATATAGAAGACTAGCAGGTTAGCCCGCCACCGGCGGCTTGTCCGAAACAAGACATTTTTTTAATATTTGTTTTTAATTTTTAGCTCCACGCGTTTCAATAAGAAAAATTTGTACCCGGTAGCTCCACCCGTTTCCGAGATCTGGTCTGCGCATGCGCGAAGCTGGCGTCGCACGGACTCGGCGACCCGATAAAATTTGTACCCGGCGCAAGATACATTCACATAGCAAATTTCAAGTCGATAGCTCCACCCGTTTCCGAGATCTCGTCTGCGCATGCGCTGCACGGGCGTCGCATGGACTCGGCGACCCGATAAAATTTGTACCCGGTGCAAGATACATTCACATAGCAAATTTCAGGTCGATTGCTCCACCCGTTTCCGAGATCTGCCTTTCTGCATAATATTTCGAGCGATAACATTGCATTGAAATGTCAGACTCCCATCGTGAACCTCAACACGAAGTAAACACGTGTTTCGAGCGATAACATTGCATTGAAATGACTCCCATCGTGAACCTCAAGACGACGTAAAACACGTGTTGCGTTCTAGGAAATGCACTCAATGCAGATGCTAATAACGTTGACTTCGTATATATATATATAATGACGTTATTAACCCCGACCGTGCCGTTTGAGCTGATTTTTATGACTGGGAGTGGAGTACGGGTGCTCGGAGCTTCTGGAAAACGCGTGGACGACATCGTACGTGTTATTTTACCTTTAGATAGGAAGTTTGAGCTCAATCTGTCCAGCCGTTCCCGTCCTAATGTACTATTTCGAGCGATAACAATTGTCAGACTCCCATCGTGAACCTCAACACGAAGTAAACACGTGTTTCGAGCGATAACATTGCATTGAAGTCAGACTCCCATCGTGGACCCCCAAGACGACGTAAACACGTGTTTGTTCCGGTATAACTTTGGAGACTCTGACTTCATATATATATATAATGACGTTATTAACCCCGGCCGTGCCGTTTGAGCTGATTTCGATGACTGGGAGTGGATAAAGGGTGCTCATAGCTTCTCGAAAACACATCTACGGCGGTGTCGGTGGGATTTTACACTTACATACGAAATTTGATCTCAATCTGTACACGCGTTTTGGATTCTATGAAGTACACACACACACATATACACACATATATACGAAGTCTCAAAATATATAGTATAGACTAGCAGGTTAGCCCGCCACCGGCGGCTTGTCCGAAACAAGACATTTTTTTAATATTTGTTTTTAATTTTTAGCTCCACGCGTTTCAATAAGAAAAATTTGTACCCGGTAGCTCCACCCGTTTCCGAGATCTGGTCTGCGCATGCGCGAAGCTGGCGTCGCACGGACTCGGCGACCCGATAAAATTTGTACCCGGCGCAAGATACATTCACATAGCAAATTTCAAGTCGATAGCTCCACCCGTTTCCGAGATCTCGTCTGCGCATGCGCTGCACGGGCGTCGCATGGACTCGGCGACCCGATAAAATTTGTACCCGGTGCAAGATACATTCACATAGCAAATTTCAGGTCGATTGCTCCACCCGTTTCCGAGATCTGCCTTTCTGCATAATATTTCGAGCGATAACATTGCATTGAAATGTCAGACTCCCATCGTGAACCTCAACACGAAGTAAACACGTGTTTCGAGCGATAACATTGCATTGAAATGACTCCCATCGTGAACCTCAAGACGACGTAAAACACGTGTTGCGTTCTAGGAAATGCACTCAATGCAGATGCTAATAACGTTGACTTCGTATATATATATATAATGACGTTATTAACCCCGACCGTGCCGTTTGAGCTGATTTTTATGACTGGGAGTGGAGTACGGGTGCTCGGAGCTTCTGGAAAACGCGTGGACGACATCGTACGTGTTATTTTACCTTTAGATAGGAAGTTTGAGCTCAATCTGTCCAGCCGTTCCCGTCCTAATGTACTATTTCGAGCGATAACAATTGTCAGACTCCCATCGTGAACCTCAACACGAAGTAAACACGTGTTTCGAGCGATAACATTGCATTGAAGTCAGACTCCCATCGTGGACCCCCAAGACGACGTAAACACGTGTTTGTTCCGGTATAACTTTGGAGACTCTGACTTCATATATATATATAATGACGTTATTAACCCCGGCCGTGCCGTTTGAGCTGATTTCGATGACTGGGAGTGGATAAAGGGTGCTCATAGCTTCTCGAAAACACATCTACGGCGGTGTCGGTGGGATTTTACACTTACATACGAAATTTGATCTCAATCTGTACACGCGTTTTGGATTCTATGAAGTACACACACACACATATACACACATATATACGAAGTCTCAAAATATATAGTATAGACTAGCAGGTTAGCCCGCCACCGGCGGCTTGTCCGAAACATGACATTTTTTTAATATTTGTTTTTAATTTTTAGCTCCACGCGTTTCAATAAGAAAAATTTGTACCCGGTAGCTCCACCCGTTTCCGAGATCTGGTCTGCGCATGCGCGAAGCTGGCGTCGCACGGACTCGGCGACCCGATAAAATTTGTACCCGGCGCAAGATACATTCACATAGCAAATTTCAAGTCGATAGCTCCACCCGTTTCCGAGATCTCGTCTGCGCATGCGCTGCACGGGCGTCGCATGGACTCGGCGACCCGATAAAATTTGTACCCGGTGCAAGATACATTCACATAGCAAATTTCAGGTCGATAGCTCCACCCGTTTCCGAGATCTGCCTTTCTGCATAATAATTCGAGCGATAACATTGCATTGAAATGTCAGACTCCCATCGTGAACCTCAACACGAAGTAAACACGTGTTTCGAGCGATAACATTGCATTGAAATGACTCCCATCGTGAACCTCAAGACGACGTAAAACACGTGTTGCGTTCTAGGAAATGCACTCAATGCAGATGCTAATAACGTTGACTTCGTATATATATATATAATGACGTTATTAACCCCGGCCGTGCCGTTTGAGCTGATTTTTATGACTGGGAGTGGAGTACGGGTGCTCGGAGCTTCTGGAAAACGCGTGGACGACATCGTACGTGGTATTTTACCTTTAGATAGGAAGTTTGAGCTCAATCTGTCCAGCCGTTCCCGTCCTAATGTACTATTTCGAGCGATAACAATTGTCAGACTCCCATCGTGAACCTCAACACGAAGTAAACACGTGTTTCGAGCGATAACATTGCATTGAAGTCAGACTCCCATCGTGGACCCCCAAGACGACGTAAACACGTGTTTGTTCCGGTATAACTTTGGAGACTCTGACTTCATATATATATATAATGACGTTATTAACCCCGGCCGTGCCGTTTGAGCTGATTTCGATGACTGGGAGTGGATAAAGGGTGCTCAGAGCTTCTCGAAAACACATCTACGGCGGTGTCGGTGGGATTTTACACTTACATACGAAATTTGATCTCAATCTGTACACGCGTTTTGGATTCTATGAAGTACACACATACACACATACGAAGTCTCAAAATATATAGTATAGACTAGCAGGTTAGCCCGCCACCGGCGGCTTGTCCGAAACATGACATTTTTTTAATATTTGTTATTAATTTTTAGCTCCACGCGTTTCAATAAGAAAAATTTGTACCCGGTAGCTCCACCCGTTTCCGAGATCTGGTCTGCGCATGCGCGAAGCTGGCGTCGCACGGACTCGGCGACCCGATAAAATTTGTACCCGGCGCAAGATACATTCACATAGCAAATTTCAAGTCGATAGCTCCACCCGTTTCCGAGATCTCGTCTGCGCATGCGCTGCACGGGCGTCGCATGGACTCTGCGACCCGATAAAATTTGTACCCGGTGCAAGATACATTCACATAGCAAATTTCAGGTCGATAGCTCCACCCGTTTCCGATATCTGCCTTTCTGCATAATATTTCGAGCGATAACATTGCATTGAAATGTCAGACTCCCATCGTGAACCTCAACACGAAGTAAACACGTGTTTCGAGCGATAACATTGCATTGAAATGACTCCCATCGTGAACCTCAAGACGACGTAAAACACGTGTTGCGTTCTAGGAAATGCACTCAATGCAGATGCTAATAACGTTGACTTCGTATATATATATATAATGACGTTATTAACCCCGGCCGTGCCGTTTGAGCTGATTTTCATGACTGGGAGTGGAGTACGGGTGCTCGAAGCTTCTGGAAAACGCGTGGACGACATCGTACGTGGTATTTTACCTTTAGATGGGAAGTTTGAGCTCAATCTGTCCAGCCGTTCCCGTCCTAATGTACTATTTCGAGCGATAACAATTGTCAGACTCCCATCGTGAACCTCAACACGAAGTAAACACGTGTTTCGAGCGATAACATTGCATTGAAGTCAGACTCCCATCGTGGACCCCCAAGACGACGTAAACACGTGTTTGTTCCGGTATAACTTTGGAGACTCTGACTTCATATATATATATAATGACGTTATTAACCCCGGCCGTGCCGTTTGAGCTGATTTCGATGACTGGGAGTGGATAAAGGGTGCTCAGAGCTTCTCGAAAACACGATTACGGCGGTGTCGGTGTGATTTTACACTTACATACGAAATTTGATCTCAATCTGTACACGCGTTTTGGATTCTATGAAGTACACACATACATACATATATATATACGAAGTCTCAAAATATATAGTATAGACTAGCAGGTTAGCCCGCCACTGGCGGCATGTTTTTTTATTTTTGAATATGAATTTAATGTTTTTTAAATTTAATATATTTTGTTTCTGAATTGTTTTTTTATTGTTAATTTTTTTTTAATTTTAAATTGTTTTAATTAAATTGTAAATTGTTTTTATTAATTTTTTTGTTTCTGGCGGAAAAATTTACCCGTAGAAATCCCCCCTTCCTAGGAACGACAGACAACGCATTCTTTGTTTCGTGAAATCTCTCTACGATAACATTGCATTGAATTTAAAACAAACGCTTCTCGTCGGGAAATCTGTCTGCATAATATTTTGAGTCTGCCGTTATTATACCCGTCGTAATGTCGTGAAATCTCGCTGCATGATAGATAACATTGCATTGAATCTGTTGTTGGCATTCAGGGCTTCGGGTCGTTGTTGTTGGCATCACGGCTCCCCGAAACGTGTATTTAGTAATATCGTTGTTGTTGATATTTACGGCTTGGGGGCTATTTTCTTATTTAGCAAGTTTGAGCTCAATCGGTTCGAGTCTATAAAGGACACACTCATATATATGACATTTCCCGTGGGTAGCAAGTTTGAGCTCAATCGGCATTCCCTGGAATTTCCCGTAGATTGGCAGATTCCAGTAGCTTTATAACGGTATATCTGGGGAGAAATCTGATGCTATATTCGTGATTATCTGGGATGATTTCGGTATATAACTATATACTGTAAAAACAAAGCGCGCCATCCGTGCTCGCAGGGTTGGTCAGAAACAAATGTTTTTTAAATTTAATGTATGTTCCGTATATCTCTCTGCAGATGCAAATAACGTTGAATGGCAAACAGACGCTCTTTATAGAGATGCGTCAAAAAACAAACGCTCATTAAATAATCACTTGATTAACCCACGCCGTGCCTTTGCGGTGATTTGAGATTGGAGAACGGGTGCTCTGAGCTTCTCTATACCGCGACCACGGTCGTGTCGGTGGGATCTGACACTTACATAGAAAGTTTGAGCTCAATCTTTACACGCGTTTTGGATTCTATGAAGTACACACACACACACACACATATATACGAAGTCTCAAAATATATAGTATAGATAGATAGATATATATTTCAATAAACAGAAAATCATTGAAATTTATTCTTGGAGTATATAATTTACTACATTTGCACTCTTTTTTCGAACTTGAGCCCCACACATATGTACATTTTGGATTAGGTTATGAGTCTGGTTGTCTGATTAGGTTATGGTTAGTAATCTGATTGTCATATTAGGTTATGGATATGAGCCTGGATGTCTTTAATTTAATTTAGTTATATATGTAACACTATTTCATAAATATTACCTGACAAACATGATTTAAATGATTAAACTAAACAAACAATACAGTAACGCCGCTCCAGATCTGGGCTTCCAGCACTCTTACGCGTAGGGTCCAATTATGGTCTCCCAGCACTGGACCAGTTAAAGTAAGATAAAATCCCCAAGCGTCGAACCCAAGGCATGTGGTAGTATGAGTCCCGACTTGTACTTTAGTCGTGCTTATACTTCCTGTTCTGGTAATCTAAATATGTCGACAAATATGTGAAATGCTTACATGCGGACTTTATATTCACAAGTAATTTAAGCTAGAAAATCGGGACCAGGTGTTTCTTCATTTTTAAACAGCGCATAATGTCCAGACTTAGTTAAATATAGACAACGAGTGTGTCTAACTAGTGTGCGAAAAAATTAAAATATGTGATAAATCAGTTTATCGATAATTTCATGTATTTTTGAACTTGATAACAAAACATATCGATTGTTGTGATTAATGTGTTTGGAGTGTATCGCTTTCCAATCATATCATACTTTCAGAAGTAACTTTCAGTCGCATATGGGTCTTTCTTTTGTTGGTGGGGTTTTATCAGCATATAGAAGTTTTTCGTTGTTCCAGGTTAATGGTTGAACAATAGAAAACATTTAGGCGAGCGGCAGAGACCCAGTTTTTTTCGGATAAATGGGCCTATGGTACTTAAGGATAAATTTGGTGTCGTTGGAAACCTGAGAATGTATGCTATTCAATGGGGCCTGCTGTGGAATCTGAAAGTGGTGCGGTTGCCATGGAAACAATCTCTGAAAAAAGGTGTGCAATCCGTAGAAGGTACCAATGAATAAATATGATTTGGTCCAGAATGAGTATTTTTGGAGTCTTGGTAGTCTTTAATATCGGAATTCAAGGTATTATCACCAAAATGGTAACGATTAACACATGGTATGGTCATGTGACCTCCGGATCCAATATACGGACAGTTTTGACAATTTGTGGGTCAAACCAGGTGATTTTATGCAAAAATGGGTGATTTTTGGAATCGCAGTATATCAGGCCACATATGTCTGCCACAGGGGCAATGCATATGTCGTTGTAATCGGGAGGATGTGTACTTTGAGTTCCAATCTGATTTAGAACCCAAAAGTTTATGGTTGCCATGGAAACGGCATGCACGTGAAATATAAATAAAATCCCATGAAAAACACATCTGAATACATTTGAAACATACCTGTATTGGGTTTTAGGAGTAAGAGGTATATTTGGTGGCATTAGTCAAAGTAGTATCTGATAATTCGCCATGCCAAGGGGTGGGAAGACCATACTGACATAATAATTTAACACATATACATAACTTCTACCATTTACCACCAATTTTGGGGTAAAATATGGCAATTTTAGTGAAAAAAGGTCGATTTTTGGAATCGCAGTATAACTTGGTATATATGCCATAAACATGGACAATTTATATGTCCAGGTATGCATATACACTACAATCATGAACGTACAGTCATTCCATGTATACCTATAGACATTACCCGTAACCATAAAATAACTCCCTATTTATCCACACACCCCATCCATGATCATACAGACAACACTTGTACATGTACATCCCACCCATGACCTTACAGTCACTCCATATATACATAATCAACACATATATGACCATGTAGCTATATACATACACCACATCAATGTCCATACATGCACATCGGGTGTACCCGTACTGGATAGACACAACCATACACCATACAGTCACTCCATTCACCTCACACATGACCATGACCTCTCCCTGTATACCAATACATCCTACCATGGACAACCCACACATAACCATATAGTCACTTCTTGTACCTATTCACATCATTCATGACATACAATAACTCCCTGTATACCTATTCACCTCACCTATGATCATAGAGTAACTCCCTGACTACCATCTTGGCATCCACCCTGTATCCAGTTGATATTTTTTGTTATCATAGTGGACCAGAATAGCCACAGATTATGGTTCATCTCGGTTCCGTCTCAAAGTTCTGCCTGCTTCCTTCCAGTAAAATGGCCAGAATCACAAAACAAGTTCTCGGCAAAATTCCATACTTTAAAATGAATTTGTCATGCCCCATACGGAACTGGGACAACCAGAATAGAACATATAGTTGTCAGTTAATTAACTAACACGTATACTAACCAGTTTACCAAGGCGATAGAACACACCATACTTCCGCAACCGGGCTGCACTTTTGAACGACTCAAGGCCGGTGGCAGTTAAAAGACTGAGTTTCTCATCAAATGATGCAGTGGTCAACGTTTTCATTCAAGCGTCTTCGTTTAGCTTTGGACGACTGGACTGAGGTCCATTCTAGCTCATCCTCATCCATATTTATAGTCGGTTGGAATTTACCTGAAATGAATGTAAAATTCACTTATAGGTGCTTGCCAGTATGGTTCCCCACCCACCAGAAAATTACAAAAATGGACAATCCCCTTACATGCACTGGCCACCACTAGTATGGTTGCCCACCCACCGGAAAATTACAAAAATGGACAGCACTTCCCTAATAGGCGCTGGCCAGTACTTACTAGTATATGGTTATCCCACCCACCAGACAAATTACAAAATTGGACAGCACTTCCAGTGCACTGACCAGTGCTAGTATGGTTGCCCCACCCACAGGAAAACTTACAAAATGGACATAATATAATAATATAGTCGTATACATGTTTTGCTGAGTGTTCATTTTTCAACTGACACACCGTGACGCATCATATTAATGTGTATATATTCACTATAAGTCATATAAATAATGGTAATTACCTTCTAGTGTTCCTATGGAATGGAGGGTCCAACATTCTGTAGAAAAACTCAGCGTGAAAAAGCAGATCGTTGGCGGCCATTTTGCTTCCGGTTGAGAGACTACCAGTTGAATGTTCATGTGATGTCATGGCGTAACGCCATGACGTCATAACATCACATTGAGCTAGCTCGTGAGTGGGTCAGTCAAGTTTCCACGCATAGCCTACACCTTTCTTCAAATAATCACACATTTTTTCGCTAAAATCAACGTTTTGCTGGAAATCAAACATATTTAAGGTATAAACCGTTTCCATGGAAACCACACAATGTTCGGGTTCCAAAATAGGTTGAAACACAAAAGCCTAAATCATCCCGATTAAAATGACATATAAGTTGTCCATGTGTCTGAAAAATACGCCATGTTATATACCGATTCCAAAAATCACCCATTTTTCACTAAAATCGCTCTATTTGCCCCAAAACCAGTGGAAAACTAATAATAAAGGTATCTATGTTCGATAGTTATGTGTGTGTGATCTTGTCGTGTTCTTAACATGACAAATTATGGGATATTGCTGTGACTAAAGTTACCTAAGATACTTCAAATTCCTAAAACCCAATACAGGTATGTTTCAAATGTATTCAGATGTGTTTTTTCCCAGGATTTTATATATATTTCACGTAAAAGCCGTTTCCATGGCAACCACAAACTTTTTGTTTCTAAATCAGATTGGAACACAAAGCTCACATCCTCCCGATTACATCGACATATGATTTGCCCCTGTGGTAGATATATATGGCACGTTATACTGTGATTCCAATAATCACCCATTTTTGCATAAAATCACATGATTTTACACAAAAACAGTAATATCTGCCTGTATATTAGGTCAGGAAGTCACGTGACCATGTCATGTGTTTATCATTACCATACTCGGTGATAATACTTAGAATTTCACTTTCCCATATTATCAAGACTCAAAAAATATTCAGAATGGAGTAGTTCCAATTCATCCAAATGGTGTTTTATACAAGTTGCACACCCTTTTCGGAGACCGTTTCCATGGCAACCGCACCACTTTCAGATTCCACAGCAGGCCTCATCGAATAGCATACATGCTCAGATTTCCAACGACACCAAATTTATCCTTAAGTACCATAGGCCCATTTATCTCCTTAAATGTGACCCTTTTTGGCTCTTGGCCGCTCACCTAATTAGTCCCCTCCCCGGGTTTCCTTCATCAGAGTTTGAAATGTTGGCATTAAAGATCCACAGTCAGATTTGACGCCAATTAATTAAAGATGTTCTGTCCGATTTAACACAACAGAATAATAATATGTACGTCTTCTATAATAGAACGTAATAAGATCTGACACATGGTCCCATTTATTATAATGTTTTTATGGCCAGATATCGACTCTCAAAAGGGTAAGTTTCGACACGTTTTGAATTGTTGTCAGCCCATCAAAAATTACAATGATATAAAGACCATTTATGTTTCCGTCGTCCAAAGGCAGTAGACAATAAAGAGCGTTCTAAATCTTTGATGACCATTTTCCCTGAAATATTGCGTTTCTTTTTGCGGTGCCATACGAATGGTGTTGATTACGTGTATTTTTTCATTTTGCGTGGTAAGGTGGATATTGTTTAGGAAATAATCATAATCAAATCGGTATATTGGTATCAAATCGGACCCTGCATCTTTAATAATTTCATAAACCAAATTTCCGTTTGCCGGGAAAGGAGAATTTGAAATGATTGCAATCAACATAATTTGTATGACACATGCATGGAATGCGCAAATTTCATTAATACACAGCACATCATCGTCCATAAGGCCCGTTTCAAACGACGGATTTTTGTCGACTTGAATCTCATTAATCTAATTGTATTAAATCCGTGGGTGATGCGATTTCGGCCAATTTTGTTTCAGACGGACGCATCTTCGTCGCGTCGAATCTAATACATCCGGCAATTTATTTGAAGGTGCACCCGGTCACGCATAGCTAGAGGGATATATATATACCGGTATGTTATGCATATATATTAAAATACAGTATAAATTATGTATGTGTATGTGTATATGTGCGCGATTGCAGCCCGAATATATGTATTATAGTATTAAATCCTATAAAATAATAAAAGTTGCCAGATAAATTTAATATAGTTAGTACGGTACCAGTAGTGTTGCTTATTGTATTGATTTTATAACACACAGATACGGGCGGCATTTGTCGTGGGTATAGCTGATAAAATAGTCACACCTTCTAAAACTGCCATAAACAGAAAGAATATTATATAATAGACAAATGTTGTTCTTATGCAAATAATAAATATTGCGTAGATTGCATTACATGTTATTGTCACGCTTGTACGCTTTGTTATGTAAACGAAAATAAAAAACGTTACAAAATCATTTGTTTATAGACAAGCACTCGAAGTATATATCCTTAGATGACAACATCGCCTTATTGAGCCTCCTAAGATTCAGAACTAGAAACCACAAATTGCCAGTGGAAACTGGATCATGAATAAATACCCCGTATTTCCGATAGGAAATGCACCTTATTATCTTTCTTTATAACAAAGAGAGCTTGCGACAAATGACGTCATGTGGGGTTTTCCGCAGATAAGGGGAACCCCCTCATTATTATACCATTATCATACATGTATCATTGTCATATCATTTGCATTCGTTACTTCGGCAACTTTCGGCTCTTCTCGTCACATGTATTAGATTCGAGTCGTCAAAAATCCGTCGTTTGAAACCAATACGGATTTTAGACGCATCACCGGCGAAGATTCGTCTGAATTGGACGGAGATTCGTCTGTGATGCGTCTGACACGGATCTAATTGTTTCTAGACTGGTACCCTGTCCCAACTCCAGCTACTCGCCCGTAGGGACAGGGATAGGCTAAACAGAAAGTGGAATTTTGAATTGTGTTTCCGGTTTGTGAGACATTGTTTTAAAATAGAAAAGCACATTTCAACATCGGTACGTTTTTCTTACTTTAATAATACAAGACGCAAGTATATAACTTTGACAACTACTCAATCAAATTGAATAGAGTGTTTTTCACAGGAATCGACTAACCCCGATCAACGGCAATAAGTTAAATAGTGCGAAATCATGTTTTTGTAGCTTGGATATTTGGAAACTCTGATGTCAACAAACACCCCCGGCAACCGGTTACATCAATTTTGTGTCGAAGTTTGCTGCCTCATGTCGCATTTTATTAACTAAATTCATCGGGGATATATTTACGCTCATGTTGATACCAAAATTAACACAAGGGGTCAATGTGATTTGCCTGGGTGCACCTTTTACCATAAATTGCCAAACTTGGCTATACCGTCCCATGCTCGGACAAGTTGGTCAGTCTGTACAACATACATTTAAGGGGTTTATTTACATTACTGATAAAACAGGTATCTCCTTCATACATATATGTCAATATAAGTTGATGACGATAGTTTTATTTGTTCCAAATAAGTTTCGTGAGGTACTAGTAATCACCCCCCCCCCCCCCCCTCGTGCACGGTTACATCAACATTGAAGAAGTTTGCTGCCTCATGTCTGATTTTTTTATTTCGATGTTTCGGCTATATTATTGTGGTCATTTTAGTACCAAAATCATCTATATGAGGCAGATATATTTTGTTTGCGTGAGGTGTTTTGTGTCAAACGGGAAAATATGAGTTGTCTGGGAGCAACGGAGCCTGAGGGTTAATATTACTAGTGCATATTATTTGTTGTTGTCTGTATGTCAGTATGGCTATTCATGTTTGACAATACCAGTATATATTTTTTTTATAATAATTTTGAGTCTCAGCTAAATGTGTACTATATTGCATGTAAATAATTAAAAATAGTAGTAGATGAAAAAAAATCATGTGCTATTATAGCATAGTTATAGCATAAGTACTCGTAATATGTTTAATATTTTGCAGAAATGGACCGTACACCAAGTTATATATCAACGAGTGTCAGTACAAAGAGAAGAAATGTAAAAAGAAATCGGGATATCAGCACCCCGACCAAACAAACACCACTCCGTGAGAAAAAAAGACAAAGTTTTTCTGTAAGTTTTCTGAAATGCATATCATATTTTAGTGGTTATTATTTTAAATACAATTTTATAATATATTTGGAATAAATGGCTAACAGCTCTGAAATCATACCTTTATCCTCATGACATTATGATCTACATGTATGAGTCTTGCCACTGTCTTGGTAAGGTGGTTATAACTCTTCTCAGCTCATCACCTAAAAATTAATAATAGTTTGTATGACATATTGAAAAAAGCATGTCTTGTACAGTACAGGCCTACATGTACAGTAATGCCCTAAATAATCGACTCCGTAACCACAGCAGAATTATGGGTAATTTTTCAGGATTTAGTCGGAGATATGGCTTGCTGCCATTCATCAGATAGCTCTCGGTGAGAGCTTTCCACTGAATAGCAACAAGCCATATTTCCGACTAAATCCTGAAACATTTCCCATAATTCTGCTGTGGCTAAAGAGTCAATTACTACAGTAATGCTCTAAGTAATCCACTTCTTAACCACAGCAGAATTATGGGTAACTTTTCAGGATTTAGTCGGAAATATGGCTTGTTGCCATTCATCGGAAAGCTCACGGGGAGAACTTTCCGATGAATGGCAACAAGCCATATTTCCAAATAAATCCTGAAAAGTTTATACCCATAATTCTGCTGTGGTTATGAAGTCGATTACTTAGAGCATTACTGTACTGTTTGAGGTCCCCCATACCTACCTTAATAAATACCCAGACCAAGCCCGGATTTAGTGTGTCTGACATTTGCAGAATCATGTCCCCAGAGGGTGAATTTATTGACACTGTCAGACACAGCAGGCTAGCATCACCAAATTCATCATTTGGGAACCTCATTCTGCTTAGGTCTCAACTGCTGACAGATTTATTTCTTATACCATACATCAATGGTTGAAAGGAAACATGTTTACATATGTATACATAATATCAGAGGCAGTGTTGGGCGAATAAGGAATATATCAATTCAATACAAATATATTGTTCTGGCTGTAATCTATCAGGGGCAGGGTAAACCAGTCACTGGATAAGACCAACGAGGACCCCCACACCATACCACCCCAAGGCACAGCCGTGGGGAGGCATAGTATGCGGCCTCTTCCTGACCTCATCAAGTAACTAGTCGACCCTCCATAATCTTGATAAATTTACAGAGTCTCCTAGCTATCGATGGTTTTCTCGTGGAGAACAAGATTCTTAGTTTCATTGGACTTGGGTAATTCCAATATGACTTGTGCAACAGCATTTTTCGCTCTGTTGATAATGATTGACAGTAAAACATATAGTGAATTTCGTCACCGATTTGGCCGTTGTAACATAGTGTACATATTCGATCATCACGGGTGTACTATGCCACCTACCCTTTTCTATTGGTAATGGGTGGTTGCTTGTTCTGAATCGAGCTAGGGTAAATTTTATGTCATCACGAAACTCGGAGATGTAATATTCCTGACCAAATTCCGGTTTTAATATCCTGTATATTTCTCCTCGACTGGAGCGTTTACACGATTCATGCCATTGTTGAATATATTGATCAGTCAGTTTCTGTTTCACCAGCGATATGGTTATATTTAAATCTATGGCGGAGTTCTGTCCGATCCACATATATGATAACCCACAATCATTTAAAATACTCTTCACTTTTCTCAGCCAGGGTGTGTAAAATCCATCAGTTTCGGATATCATGAGGGCAGTTTGATATAGTTTTTGGGCGAGAGTATTAACTGATCCGTTCAAAAGCTTGATCCAATAGCTAATTATCCTCACCTTAATGGTGACATCGAGGGAGTATCGTCCCAGTTCACCGTATACCATGAAGCTGGGAGTGGTGGATCTCAAGTGTAGCAACATTTTACAAAATTTCAAATGCATCCTTTCTATGATGGAGTTGTCTCCCACTCCCCATATTTCTGAACCATAAATAAGAATGGGTAAAACCATAGTGTCAAATAATCGCAAATGCGCATTGATCGATAGTTTGTGTACACGTCCGATTCTGAAGACTTCATACATTGAATGAGTAGCTTTTCTAACTGCAGCGCGTTTAGCTTCTGTAAATGACCCATTTCTGGAAAGAGGTATACCTAAATAGTTGAATGAGCTAGCCACTTCTAGATTAATATTATTGAATGAAAAGCCAAGATGTTTGGGTTGTCGCCCCCGTGAGAAGTAAACTACCTTGGTTTTCGGAATGTTAACCTTTAGTTTCCATATATGGCAGTAGTCTTCGAAACAGTTCAACTGGTACTGCAGATCTTTTTTTGATTCGGCGAATAAAACGGTATCGTCAGCGTAAAAAAGGACACACAATTTCAGATAACAGTCTAGTTTTCTCTCCATTTCATTAGAAACTGTTCCCATTCCCTCCACGTCTGCACTAGCCAAAAAATCGCTCAGGTCATTTATGTACAAGGAAAAAAGAAAAGGGGAGATATTATCACCCTGTTTTAAACCAACTGCAGAAGGGAACGGCTCTGACTCTTGGCCATTTGCTAATACTTTCGACTTAAAATTGTCATACATATTCACAATTACGCGATATATTTTACCCGTGATTTGGTTTAATCTGAGTTTATACCACATACCTTCTCTCCAAACTCTATCAAAAGCTTTCTCGAAATCTATGCATGCACAGAACATCTTCTTTTTCTTATATCTAGCAATTTCAAGTAAAGAATTAATTATAAAAATGTTGTCAATGGTCGAGTGCTTTTTTCGAAATCCTGACTGATTTTCGTGAATTACATTGAACGTATGAGAAAATTGTGTGAGTCTCGTATTCAAAATTGACGTAAATAGTTTCCCCAAACAACTCAGTAATGTTATACCCCTATAATTGCCTGGTTCCTGCTTGCTTCCTTTCTTTTTATATATTGGGATAATAGAACCCACAAGCCATGAATCCGGAATACACCCTATATCGAGCACGTAGTTAAAGAGTTTTATCAGTAACGGCATGAGTTTTCCCGCTGAAGCTTTTATGTATTCGTTGCGGATTCCGTCATCGGATGATGCTTTGTCTGACTTTAAATGGCTTATACAAGTGGCGATTTCACCCTCAGTAATGGGTGTGTTAAGTAAATCCGATCTGTCCGAGATTGTAGCCGTGGGAGTATCGGTCGGTACCCCATTATCATGGTCGAATGATATATCTGGATCATTGGGATCGTGTGGTGTATTTAGCTGCTTAAAATGTCTACTGAACTCATCAATATTCACGCCAATATCTCGCGCAGTGTCGCGCCCCTTTACTGATTTCCAAAAGCCTTCGGGTCGTGTTTATAGAGATGTTCCATCTTAATCTGCATTTCATTTTCGTATATTTTAATTGATTTATTCAGGCACTTTTTATATTCTTTCTCGCTCTGGCGGAGTTCTGTTCTGTTACTGTCACTGCGGCCATTAAGGTAGATTCTTATTTTTTTTTTGTAATTTTTCCGCATACTGTTGCATTCGGGGGTTAGCCAGGGTCTGTCGGTTTTTGTGTATGGTTTATCATCGGTTTTCTTGGAATACTTATTTCGCCTACCGAAAGTGTTTAGGGCTGAACCAACTAAAATTTCTACAACTTTGTCCGTCAAGTTATTCACGTTTTCTTTCGGAGGATTCTCGGATTGTATGCTTTCATCAAACATTTGAATCGCTAAATCAATGTTAGCATCATTTATATGTCCGATGTATTCCTTACAAAGCGAATGGTCCCATCTTGCGGGTTTCGGTGTTCCTGAATCTGTATTATCTACATTATATTTTTGGGGTTTTCGCTTCGATGTCAATGTAAATGTTAATGCACAGTGTGCGTCTGACCGTAATGAACTAAACTCGCTTACTACAAACGTTTTGAACGAACGCAGACAGTCGGTGTTACAAATTACATAATCAACTACTGATGAGTTTTTACATGTGAGTTTACTGATTTTCGCATCCCCACCGAATCTGCCATTTACAATGAATAGATCAGATCTCCGACACATGTCTATGAGTAACCTGCCGTGGCTATTAACCGTTTTATCACTGTTTTTCCGTTTCAGCGAGAAACCAAATTCGGTTAGTCTAGATATATCTTTCTGTATCACTATATTATCACTACATGTATCTAAATTATCTCTGTCGGTATAAAGCTCATCGTAGTCACTCAGTTCTGCAGTGCGGGCATTGAAATCTCCAGTAATTATCACCTTTTCACAATCTAATGCTTTGCTGAGATATTCGCATTCAATTTCATTGAAAAATTCTTTATTAGCAAATTTGGATCTTTCAGGTGGAATGTATACGGCCCCTATCATCATATCCCCATTCGACTTGGTAATGATTTTCGAGACTTTGACCCAATGTATACACTTACAGTCGGACGCAATGGGACTAATGTAGTTTTCGAGTTCCTTACGATATGCGATGACAATCCCCCCAGATTTTCGAAATGAAAACTTTTGGCGATTTTTTGCGGTAAATTTGAAACCCTCGAGAATCAGTTCATCACAGTCGTCGGTTTTGGATTCCAAAAAACATAAAATGTCAAATTCATTACAAAATTCTACAAACTCGGGGCATTTTAAGCGTCTTTTCAAACCACACACGTTTAGTGTCAAAATTTTCAATGAGTCATATTTATGAATGTAATTTTTCCTCCTCTTATCTCGTTCTCCTGATGTGTCCTATTGTGGCGTTGAATTTCGACGTTGTCTCGTTCTATCGCCGGGTGGGGGTACTGGTGTACACACCTCGCCATCTCTCATGTCATATTGGTACCTATGGAGGAAAAAATCCAGCCTAGACTTCTCTTTAAATGTAGAGTTATACATCTTGTCGTCGATGAACAGTTTATCGTTAATAAGCTTCACTCTATGTCCATCGTTCCTGGCCTCTATCATCTTGGGAATTAGATTTTTCCTCTCGTTCCTAACTTCGTCTGGGAATTGCTGGCTGGCCGAGAAGGGAGTTTTCGAAAGCTTCTGTCCGGCAGCACTATACACATCTCTCCGGTCTTTCCAGAAAAAGTTATTCTTCATTGAACGACATTTTAAGTCAGTCACGGTTCATGGAGGGTGTTATTGCTCTCCTCGAGTTCACGGTAAGCAGCACAGAGCGCAGTAACCTTCACCGACACATCATCTAGTTCATCTTTAGCTTCGCGAGTTGATTTATGCACTACCGAAATCGAAGACTCAATCGCATCGCATCGCTTCTTGGAATTCGCAACTTCCAATGAGAGAGCGTTCATTTGACCAGCCATGGACGACATAGATGCATCGATACCATCAAGACGAGATACGCTGGTTTCGATAGCAGTTAGTCTTCTCTCTAAACCCTGAAGAACCGACGTCATAGTGAGTAGTGTTTGGTGTGGAACGGCGATGACTGAATCATTGCCGAGCTGGGTTCCCAATTCTGGTTGCAGCGTCCCTGGGTGGAATACACTGGCATCTGCACTTAGTCCATTCCCGATATGTGTGGCAGTAGTCGAACTCGAATCCGCCAAGACGTCTCTGGACTGCTTCAGTAAATCAGATGTTGCATCCATTTGGAGTCACCCTGCGTACCCTCAATATAATCAGCGTGTAACGAGTATCTAGGTCCGTGGTTCACCTTCCAGACCCTCAGTTTATTCAGCAAACGGTTATTCGTGAGTGGATAATCAACACACACAATAGGCAATCAACCAACACTGTCAAGCAGTGCGGACAGGTGTACGATAAACAGTTAACAATGGCCGAGAAATTACGAAAAGTTTTATGTTCAAACCTCAAGAACAGGCCTTCATCGCAGTGTCCATAATATCACAAAGCATCGCTGCATAACACAGAACAACTTAAAGTTCTCCAGAGTCTAATATTCCAACTGGATCGCCAGAAAGCAACTTTTAATGAAAAATATATCACCGATCTGTTTGTTTACGTTTGTCCCTCGCTGCCTCGTTCTCGTGTCTCGTGCTATGGGAGACCTAGGATCAGATTGAAATTCCGCAGTTGAAGTTGATAATGTTCACTCATTAGTCACCTCGATTATGCAAATTATTTTCTGCAAATTAGGGGGGAAATAGTAACTGAACAGAAAAGTAACTAAAATCAATGTTAATTTGAGGCTATAGATACTGGTACATGGACTTCCAGAAGATGAAGCCTAAACAGAATGAGGTTCCCAGAGTGTTAATTTGGTGATGCAGGGTAGCATCACTAAATTCACCCTCTGGGGACCTCATTCTGCAAATGTCTGACACACTATATCCAGGCTTGACCCGGATCCTAATATGTTTATTTGTCTACCAAATTTATAAATGACACCTGGACTATTTACCTCAAAATCTGCATAAGAATATTCTATTTCATTCTACATTAATCTCAGTAAATCAAGTACCAGTACTACATTGTAAAAGTCAAAACTAATTGATGAGGATTAGAGTGCAAATCTTTAATCCTTTCATGACGGGAGCCGTACTGGTGCAGCATTAAAGACCCTGTTCCAAAGCATTCTCTTATATATGCGAGTCTCCCATAGGGCGCCTCGCATATATAAGAGAATGCATTGTCTTGCAAGATCAAGGTAAATATTGTTTGGCCAAAGCATTCTCTTTTATAAGGGATCCTCACATTTATAAGAGAGTGCATTGGCACAGGGTTTTCACAAAATTTGAGGAAGCTCCAGTCATGGAAAGGTTAATACAGAAAAGTTTTTTAATCAATAGAAAATAAGCAATTAATTTTCTGAAATAGGGACCCATTTTTTTTATTTGAGGCAAAAGTTTCTATCAGAACAACATGGTATGCAGTTAACTAGGTTTATTTAATTTTAGGCTTGAAATTTAGAGGATATTACTTGGTTGGTTTTATATCAGGTCCGATATCAGCCTGAGACTGAATGTCAAACACATGCAGTGTCACTGTGTCACCAATAAAACATGTGCGGGGGTCACTGTCACAAATAAATTAATTAATTAATGTCAAATCTACCAAGTAATATCATATTTATTAATTAGATCGCCCCTTTGTAGCTGACAACTCTTTCAGATGAGTGACATCACGCAAACAAAATATATCTGCCTCATATAGATGATTTTGGTACTAAAATGACCACAACAATATAGCCGAAACATCGAAATAAAAAAATCAGACATGAGGCAGCAAACTTCTTCAATGTTGATGTAACTGTGCACGAGGGGGGGGTGATTACTAGTACCTCACGAAACTTATTTGGAACAAATAAAACTATCGTCATCAACTTATATTGACATTTATGTGTGAAGGAGATACCTGTTTTATCAGTAATGTAAATAAACCCCTTAAATGTATGTTGTACAGACTGACCAACTTGTCCGAGCATGGGACGGTATAGCCAAGTTTGGCAATTTATGGTAAAAGGTGCACCCAGGCAAATCACATTGACCCCTTGTGTTAATTTTGGTATCAACATGAGCGTAAATATATCCCCGACGAATTTAGTTAATAAAATGCGACATGAGGCAGCAAACTTCGACACAAAATTGATGTAACCGGTTGCCGGGGGTGTTTGTTGACATCAGAATTTCCAAATATCCAAGCTACAAAAACATGATTTCGCACTATTTAACTTATTGCCGTTGATCGTGGTTAGTCGATTCCTGTGAAAAACACTCTATTCAATTTGATTGAGTAGTTGTCAAAGTTATATACTTGCGTCTTGTATTATTAAAGTAAGAAAAACGTACCGATGTTGAAATGTGCTTTTCTATTTTAAAACAATGTCTCACAAACCGGAAACACAATTCATAATTCCACTTTCTGTTTAGCCTATCCCTGTCCCTACGGGCGAGTAGCTGGAGTTGGGACAGGGTACCAGTCTAATTGTTTCAAACGTCGCATTTTTGACACATTTAATACAATTGTGGGTCTGGTATTAGATTCGAGTCGACAGATATCCGTCGTTTGGAACGGGCCTTAGTGTGTGTGTCCGCTTATTTATTTAACACCGAGAGCGTGTGACAAATGCCGTCATGTGGGTATATGTCCGCAGATATGGGGAACTCCCTCAGTATCATATCATTATCATATCATTGCACGCATCACCGATGAAGATTTGTATGATTTGGAAGGAGATTCGTCTATGGTGCGTCTGACACGAATCTAATTGTTTCATATGTCGCATACTTGATGCATATAATACAATTGTGGGTCTGATATTAGATTCGAGTCGACAAAAATCCGACGTTTGAAACAAGCCTCAGTAATACGTCGAAAACGATAATAAAATTTCTTAATTGAGAACGCTCTTTATTAAAGACATATTATGGACTTGTTCGGGTGCGTAAAACCGATAGGTTAGTAGTCAGGCGCTATGCCAACTGGGGGAATGCAGGATTCTACTAACATCGCCGAAAATCTCAAGCAAATCAATCATAGAAAACATCGTCCGAACTAAGATCAATTGTAAACATTTACTTCTCGATTCGGGACGCAACTATCGGAGATAAACTTACGAAACAGATCTTGCCATCAAGAGTCACTGCATTTCATTAATTTGAACCTCATAAGAATGACGGCGAGTGTTGTCGATTTGGATATAATATTTGTAACATATAACTACTTTGAGGAAGATTATTCACCATTTATATTAATCACCCTGCCGGGGTGTTTCACATCACTTTAAATGTAGTATATATCTACCGATATTATTGACGACTGAAAAATGGACGCTTTTTACTATAGGCTACTATTGCATTATTGAAACTCGATATGTGTCCACCAAACACCCCCCAATCAATGGCTCATGGGTTATATATGTATCTGAGTCCTGGCATATTGAACATGCACATGGTGAATTTATGGTGTCCAATGAGGTTCAAATGGTTGATTTATGATGTCAATTCGGACATGGAACCTATAAATGGTGATACAGATGGTGCATGGATATATGGTGTCACATTGGACATTGAACCTATAAATGGTGGTACCGATGGTGGATTTATGTCAGTTCGGACATTGAACCTATAAATGGTGGTATAGATGGTGGATTTATGATGTCAATTCGGACATGGAACCTATAAATGGTGGTACAGATGGTGGATTTATGATGTCAGTTCGGACATGGAACCTATAAATGGTAGTATAGATTGTGGATTTATGGTGTCAGTTCGGACATGGAACCTATAAATGGTGGTACAGATGGTGGATTTATGATGTCAGTTCGGACATGGAACCTATAAATGGTGGTACAGATGGTGGATGTATGGTGTCACTTTGGACATGGCACATGTAATAAATTGTGTCACATTGGACACGCATGGAACATATAAATGGGGGTACATATGGTGGATTGATGATGTCTCGCCGGACATGTAAATAGTGGTACAGATTATGGATTTGTGGTGTCACGTCAGACATAGCACCTATAATAAATTGGGGTCCATATAGCTATTTAGAGGTGGACCCCACCAATAAAACTCCCCGGGTGAGTCATGAAAATAAAATTGCTGCGCAAATAATAATGAGTTTCTAAAATTTGCACAATAAGTAGATCAAATGCAATCCCTTTGTTGTCTGATGTATGTCATCAGTATCTCAGTTATAATGTAAGTAGAGACAGAGTGTAATATGAGCGGTAATTCAATTATGGACATAAAAGGACCAATGTGCAATGTGGAAGAGCGGCATATTTTTACAATAATAGCAATGGAACGTGATACTTCTTACGAAATTAAATATTACATAAACTGATCTATATAACCAAGCTATATATACATGTGTAGTGTTCGTTGAAAGTGTGGCCGTTATTACCTAATAATGTTTAATCGTAAACAAAATGAAATATTTGAATTAAGCGTATTTAACTTAAGTTAAGCATAATTGGGTTTCCTACTTTTCTCGACTTGTATTGGATAAATGGGTGGTACCCTTGAAACATGATTTAGTGTCCACTAAGTGTTTTAAGACTCAATGACTGAGATAAATATGTTAATGGTTACTTGCGTGAGTAATTTGTTTCGAACGTGTCAATAGAACTTGATAGTCCGTGGGACAAAACATATGTTTTTTTAATTTCGCTGCACCCCCACCTCCATGTAATAAAGGTTTCTAAATATTAAATTATAGGTCATTATATTCCGATTGTGCTTGTTGTCCGCTTCAGAAGGTCACAAAATAGATTTTTCATATATCACATCGCTTACCCCTCAAATAAAATACAAATTTTAATTAGTAATCATCATAATTAATGTAACAATATATCGTTTATATTAATTAGAAATCATCATTATGTGACAAAATATCGTTTATATTAATTAGAAATCATCATAAAATGACAAGATATCGTTTATATTAATTATAAATCATCATAATGTAACAGGATATCGTTTATATTAATTATAAATCATCATAAAATGACAAGATATCATTTATATTAATTAGAAATCATCATAAAATGCAGGAACATATCCGATGGAGGCAGTGCACTGATATGTTGTTGCATGTGGGTGATATGATTTCACCATGATTGGTGGTTATCGGTATCCGTTAAATAATCTCAAAGAGATACGATGTTAACCGTTCACGCACTCGAGTTATGATCAATCACATAGTATCGTCTGTTTCAACAAATGTTTTTTTTTTTGTTTTTTTTTAATATTTTATTTTTTCATTATATTACACATTTATATTATGTACAGAACAATATCTGATAACAACGATTGCATAGATATCTAGACGGGAATGGTGGGGGGGTCGACATTCGTACACAACTTCCACACTCCTTGCACACACATTGATATATTAATAACATTGTATGCGTACATGTATACACGTATATATATATATATTTATGCCAGTTATATTCTGTCTCAAATTTGTTCATGAACTTTGGACTGGTTTGCCGAATGTCAGATTGTAAACTCGGACTATTTACTATTCAAGATGATTATGTTCCCTGCTAAGTTAGTTATGTGTGTGCCCTGTTGTTTGTTGCATGGCTTTCATTAGGTCCCCCCAATCGAGTTGGAAATTGTTCAGATCGTCGGAGTTCAGTGCAATATATCGATACGATTTATATCGTAATTCAAATTCTCGAATGAGTAATTTCAGAGAGAGTTCGTCGGGGTTAAATTTTGTTTTATACAGATAATATTTCAGAATTGATAGTATAAGAAAGTTTAGTTTGTTGTTTTTATTGTGAGCACCAATCCCAAAAAGAATGTTTCAACAACTTAGTTTAAACAGTATATATTTTTCCCTCTATGGACATTCAGATAAATAATTACAATAGATACAAATTTAGAAGAAAAATGGGATTAGACAACAAGCCATATGCTTATTTGAAGCCCTCTCCCTTGATAATGGCGCGGCCCTACTTGACTGCAAGTCAAGTAGGGGTAAATAATAGAGGCATAAAAAGGGTCCATAGAAAGAAGAAATATGAGGTGGAGGCGAGACAGAGGGACAGAATATAATGTCAAAATTTAGGGAGAAGATAAGATAGTACAGAGTGTGAGGTGTAATTATATATCTGAACATACATATGACTAATTTCAAATAAACCAAAAAGATATATAATAACAAATTTCAAGGAAATAAAAGTATTTATACATAATTTATGAATGAAAAATAACAATGTGAATATCTGCAGTGGTCCATCGATGGACGACCCACGTTGGAAAGATCAAGAGCGTCTCGGTTTAAGAGCTACCATGTTAGTTCAATGTTGCAATGGTTTTGGAACAGCTTATGAAAAGAATCATTGAAAGCGATTACTTGTTATTATAAATTTCTGAGCTGTCATGAAGATTTTCTTATTAATTTCATAGGATAATTCATCAGATCCCATAGTAATAATTCACTAGTTAATGTTACATCAGATAGGGTAGTAAGAAGTTCTTCTCTGTGAGAAGTATACTGAGCGCATTCCAGAAAAAAAATGTCTGGCAGTTTCAATGCAACCACACATGCAATAAGGCAACTCTTCGAGGTGGTTATCTTTTAGATCGCTGTTAAGATTGCTACATCTTAATCTCAGCCTGGTGTGGTATATTTGAGCTGTCCTAGAATAGCTGGTAAAGTAGTATTTAGGCTTTAATATATCAGGTTTAAGATTGCGTTTGAAATTGCCTATTGACGTCGATTCTTTAACAGAGTCTGGGAGTACATTCTACGAACGGACATACGACGGAAGAAAGGATTAGTATATATAATCATTATTACTATCAGGGGGGCGTTTCATTGTATTTCTAGTGTTGTGATCATGTAGTGGGTTACTTTCTGGTGGTAGCATATTACTAATATAAGGTGGTGCCCTATCGGTTCTCATTTTAAAGAATTGGATTAATTTATGCTGCTTGCGTATATCGTCAAGATATTCCCACCGGCATCATCTATCAACTTGACATTACTAACACTTCGGGTTGCACCGGTAACTATTCTCGCCATTTCATATTGGATGTCTTCAATGTCATCCCGTAAGTAATCCGGACAATTATCCCAAACGGGGGAGGCATACTCTAAAAGTGGTCGAATGAAAGTGAAATAAATTGTTTTGAGAGACTTTCTGCTCAGCCTATATTTAAAACGTTTGATCATATTCAATTTTTTCCAGGCTTTCTTGGTTATTGTATTAATGTGTGTGTATTCCATGTGCCACGATCGTCAAAGGTTAAATCTAAATGTTTATGAGCTTGCACATCAGTGATTATGGAATTTCCCATAAATAAAATGGGGTGAAAAAGTTTATCATTCTTGCGCGAAACTAGTAGTGTTTCAGTCTTAAGAGGGTTAAATTTAACAAGCCATTTTACAGACCAACTGACTATCGTTTCGATATCTCGGTTGATTATATCAGCGGCTATATTAGCATTCTCAACCGTGAGAAATATAGAGGTGTCATCAGCAAAAAGACGAAAGTTGCTCACGAGATTTTCAGTTATGTAATTTATGTATATTAAGAATAACAGGGGTCCTAAAATTAGCCCCTGGGGGACACCAGCAGTAGTTGCACGCCATTCAGATAGTTCATTGTCAGCCGATACCCTCTGCTTTCTAAGTTCCAAGAAAGAAACGAGAAGATTATATACATTTTCCGTAATGCCAATTATTTTTAGTTTGAGAAAAAGCCATTTATGTCATACCTTGTCAAAGGCCTTGCTCATATCACAAAATACGCTACGAACATCTTTACCTTCATCAAGTGATCTACATATATAATCATAAACTTCAGTCAACTGGTACACAGTCGAATCACCTCTTTTAAAACCAGACTGGTACATAGAAAGTAACCCGTTTTTATCAAGAAACGTCCACAAATGGAATTGAGCGGTAATTCGATAGTATATACTTGGGTCTCCACTTTTAAAAACTGGACATACATTAGACAGCTTCCACTCTGAAGGATAATAACAGTTTTCACAAAGTGCATTGCAGTGTTTTAGGTTCACATAGTGTTGTGGCACATTTTTTTAGAACCCTAGGATTTATCATATCTGGACCGCAAGCCTTAGAGGGTTTCATACCATTTAGGGCATCACAAACGTCAATTGTCGTTATTTTGAGCTCACCCAGCGTAGTGTTGTCTGTTACTAGTAGAGAATGTATGGGAAGATCATGTACATAATCATCTATGCAGGATACATCACAAAAGTATGAATATAAAGCATTAACTTTATCTACAGTAGAAATAATGTGCTCATCGTTGAGTTGGAGATGGGCTAGTGAATTCCGCGTACCATTTGAAATTAATTTCTGAAATTGTTTCCACAATGAGTGGTCGGAGTCATTAGAAAGTATTGCATCAATTTTTTTATCATAATCCAATTTGGCTTTTCGGACTGCGCTAATAACTTCGTTTCGTTTCGCCAGAAATTTACTCCATGTATTTGGTGTGTTTTTAATTTTAGCATTCTTATGCAATCAATTTCGTTGTCTCATTAGTTGTCTTAAACCGCAAGTAAGCTATTCTGGAATATCCCTTCTAATATGTACAACCTTACTTGGTATAGATTCCTGGCAAACTTGGTGGATTTTGCCAGTATAGTGAGTTACGAGAACAGACACGGAAGTGGTGAGGACAATGTCCCGGTAATCCCAAGCAGAAAACGTATGATTCATTGCATCGAAGTTAGCTCTATCGAAATTCCATATTCGTCGAGTAATTATTGACACACGTTCAATGTGGAAGTTTAGTGTAATTTTTACAAGGGGAGGGGTGGATTTACGCGCAAACTTGTGAATTTGATATGGTTCGAGATGTGTAGTTAGAAATTCGAAGGTGGACACCCTTCCTAACGCGCAGACCATCTATAGCCACGTCCCTGCAATGGGCGTCTATAGCACCATCTACTCACTCTATTAATCACAACCTGTCATTAATGCAGTGAATAAAGTTGTTAGTGAAAAAAATCGGCCTTCCGTATTTATCTAAATGCTAGAAGCCGCCTCGAGAATTTATTAACAAATCCCGGATTAAAATGACAACTTTATCAATAATATTTGCCCATGAAATCTTTCAATAAATAGGTTAACGCATAGCTGACTGGAATTTCATGGACCCTTGAGTGAGAAAATCGTAATGAAAGGCTACCGGTCAATGGGACAAATCTACCCGTTTCAATTCGCTATCGCTTTATGTGCTGCATTGAAAGTACCCAAGTGACCGTGACGATGTTCACAGATTTACCCGTACCCGTTCCCGTCGAACGGGTATCGCAAACTCGCTACTTAGTAAATGGTTCAAATTGACAGCATTGCTTCGCGCTATTAGCATCATAGAAACTCAACTTAACGACGGGTGATACCACTGTCAAATTGTTGATGAAAGAAAATATTTAAACCGAAGTGCTCGTTTCATATTCTGCCTGCCATTCTTGAATCAGGCATTGTTTGCCTACAATAGAGTCGTTCGCGCGTATGACAGCACTTATTTGAGACAGTATATAATACAATTATTACGCCGCAATCATATGAATACATTATAGAGCCCGTCACAAAATACAAGATTCTTCCTGGTCCATGTTGGTCTATGGGTGCAAGTTGTACAATTGTCGGTTGCACTATGTCAATACACAAAGATGCTCCATACTGGGATGTCATAAATTGAGTTCACTTTGGGGACTAAAATGGTTACTTTTTCGTGTTTTCTTGTTTTACAGATCCTGTGTCTTGTGTCGTATGTGGAAGGTAAGTGCTTCTACTTCTATTGAAAACTAAACACCGTTCGTATCGTACATGAATCGGTCGAGTATATTCGACCGAAGGCCGGGTGGGATGGTCGAGTAGAAGGCCGGGTAGGATGGTCGAGTAGAAGGCCGGGTAGGATGGTCGAGTAGAAGGCCGGGTATGATGGTCGGGTAGAAGGCCGGGTAGGATGGTCGGACTGCATTCTGCAAGTATCTTTAACCTTTTCTTGATGCGACCACCACACCCGCCATTTGACTTCGACAATGACCAAAACAATTACCTTCATTAATACGGAAACAAGTACCTTCATTATCACCAAAACAAATACCTTCGTTATCACCAAAACAAATCACCGGACCCTGACCATTTTCTAACTTGACTTCTGCATTCTGAAAAATGATCCAAATATCTAGCCATTTTTGTTGAATATTACTCACGTTATCACCCAGATACTCGTCATAATACAACCAAACCGTTAAAGTGACGTTAATCTCCAACAAAACAAGCATACGATATGATTTAAACAATATTTATTCTACCCTCATATTATGTACTTGTTCTGCTTCGTGAAAGTGATCAGTTAGTACCCAGGCGCTATGCCAACTGGGGAAATGTAGCATTCTACTAACAATGCCGAAATTTGAAGCAAATCGACCGTATCACGGCATAGAAAACATCGTCTGAACTACGCTCAATTGTAAATATTTACTACTCGATTCGGGACGCATCTATCGGCGACAAACTAACAAAAACGACTTCGCCCTCGATTCACTGCATTTAATTAATATAGAAGAATGACGGTGTTGTCAATTTGGATAAAATATTTGTAAAAACAAGATTATTCTCCATTTATATTTGATCATCCTACCGGAGTGTTTCACGTCACTTTAAGATTTTATACCCAGTGCTGAGTGGAAGAGAATTCGAGCCATGCAGGAGTATGACACTGTCTCTGTATTTTGTTTCTAATGACATAAAACAGTCATCCCTGATTTGATTGTATGATGGGTAGACTGCGTGATCTGCGCTCTCCATATTACCACACGAGGACATGTTGCATTCGTTTGGGTGATTATCGTGGGGGTCTTGGTGTAAGCAATATTTATTCTAGATCTCACATATACATGAATCAATATCAATATTTGCGAATGTCTGTCTGCCTGTGCTCTATAGAAATTCAGGGGGGGGCAATCTAGATGGTACCCAAGGGCAAGGGGTCTAACAAGGGTAACTTTTTCCGTGGATGATAATGGAGAATTTTATAAAGTGACGCTTTTGTTGTCAGGGGCAGAAACATTGGAGGGGCAGAAACAAAATTTGTCGCCGATTTCCACCAAACTTATACATAATGCTCTCCATGACGTGAGGAATCTAACGGTGAGGTTTAACTGTGTCATAAGTGGCACCGTTCGAGTCAGGGTGCACGGAAGGGGAGAGGGGCACCAAAATTTCTCAAAAATATTTTAGTGCCGATTTCCAGTCAATTGATACACATTCTTTCACACGACACAAGGAATTCTAAACGTGTGATATAAATACGCCGCATTGGTGCCGCTTGGGCGAGAGATTGGGGGAGTTTGTGGGCACTAAATTTGATATTGATATGAATTTGTTTAGATGTCGATTACCACCAAACTTAATCATCTCCATGATACCAGGTGTCTAAATTTGTGGCTTAAAGCTGTCAAGAGTGTCGTCATTCGAGTCAGGGGTGCACCGAAGAGGAGAGGGGCACCTAAATTGATAACAATATTTTTAGCGCCGATTTCCACCAAATTGATATACATTAATCTCCATGGTACGAGGAATCTAATCGCATGACTTACAGATGCCAAATTGGTGCCGTTTGGGTGAGAGATTGGGGGAGCACCAAATTTGATAAGAATTTTTTCAGTCGCCGATTAGTACCGAGCTTATAAATAATAATCGCCGTGGTATCAGGAGTCTAATTTTGGGGTTTAAAAAGTCCAAATTTCGAATCAGGGGTGAATGGAGGGGAGAGGGACACCAAACTTGATAAAAAAATATATTTTTAGCGCCAAAAAAATAGCGCCGATTTCAACAAAATTGAGACATATTCTACGAGGAATCTAATCGTGAGGTTTAAATACACCAAATTGATTCCGTTTGGGTGAGAGATGGGGCACTAAATTTGATATGAATCTGTTTAGTCGCCTATTTCCACAAATTTTATATATAGTCATCTTCATGATAAGTATCAATTGTGCGGTTTAAAGCTGTTAAAAGAGGCGTCGCTTGATTCAGGGATAGGGAGGGGAGGGTCACCAAAACCGATAAAACATATGTTTAGCGTCAATTTCATCCAAATTCAAACACGTTCTGCTCCAATGATACGAGGAATCAAATCGTGTGGGTTAAAGATGCCATATTTGGTGCCTATATTTGCGAATGTATGTGTGTCTGTCTGTGTTCTATTTAACTTCACGATGGCACCAAATGGGTCTAACATGGGTGACTGTTTGCGAGAAAGATAATGCTTTGGGTTAACATTTTCTAAATTGACGATGTTGTGTCAGGGACACACAATTGGAGGGGAAGCAAAAATTATGAAATATTTTTGTCGGTGATTTATACCAAACTTATACATAACCATCACCATGATATGGCGCCGTTCTACTCAGGGTTGGACGGAGGGGAATGGGGTACCATAATTGATTTTAAAAATACATTTGTTAGCGCCAATTTCCACCAACTTGATGCATATTCTTCTTCAAGATACGAAGAATCTAATCGTGTGATTCAAAAAAGCCAAATTAGTGCCGTTTGGGTGAGAGATGGGGCATTTAATTTGATAAGAATTTTGTAGTTAACGATTACCACCAAACTTATACATAATCATCTCCGTGATATCAGGAGTATAATAGGCGTGCTTTAAATATGTCTAAAGTGGCGCCGTTCGATTCGTGAATGGGGAGGGGCATCAAACTTAAACACATACGTTTAGCACTAATTTCCACCAAATTTCCACTAAAATTGATAAGACTGTATAGTCGCCGATATCCACCAAAGTTATATGTAGTCATCTCCATAATTCGTTTTAACTTTTAAAGAAAACAAAACAATTGTCAATTCCAACCACGTCGACTGTACGATTTAAAACATGATAACGTCTGAAGTACTCTCAGTTGTAAATAAATAAAAACTTCTTGATTGGTGGGATGAATTAATCGGGATAAACAAAATGAAAATCACTCCGACAAGCTTAGCCACTACTTATAATCTTTGGATAAGAATGATGTTCTGTGATGCCATTCGGATATACAATTTATGAGAAACGTGCAACACTTTGAGCAAGATTGTTCTCTATTCCCACCAAATATCCGCAACAGAGGGTTTCACGTCACTTTAACCTGGGCAACACCGGGTAACCCTGCTAATATATAATAATTACATTATGTGAATCTCTATAATTACCTATTTTCCTTGTTTTAATGGTTTATTTTCTTCTTCTTTTTGAGATATGGATGATCTGACAACAAGCAAGGTGCTTTTTTAAACTTATCCCATCAGTGTGTATTACTTCTGAATAAGAAATTATTTCATTATGATTATAATTATGTCAGTTAGTATTTGCGGTGTCATATTTTGGTCTGTTCGAGGTGAGAATTAGCACATGATCATATATAAACGAATGTCATGAATGGGTAAAATATTTCGAATATATATAGTAAATGACATTTTATTTATACGATAGTCTTGTCATTCACTAGTATATGAATATGATGTTGTAAAGAGAAACTAGAATAGTTTAATAGTAATAAAAAGAACAGAAAATCCCACTTGCATTGTGCTACATGTATGTATATATGGTGCATATATAATTGAATTTGTTAGCAGTACAGTTGCCAATATTTAATATCCAATTAGACATCAGAGCAAATCTAGCTGGTGTTTTTGTCAGTGGCAGTAAATATTAAATCTGCCTGTTCTGTCAATGTACAGTTGAAAAATTTCTTCATCATATAAATTATCAGATCCTTTCGGTAATATATCACATGTTAGAGTATATTGTAAATTGACAAGGCATTTTATTCTTTGCTCCTTAACCCTTTACCCAACAAACCGGCCAAAACCGGCCAAATAAAGCTTCAACAGCCTAAAATATCTTCGGTCTGCCTCAATAGAACCATACATATATGGATATCATTGGAACCGGCTCCTTGACCACATTGTGATAGTTACAGTTATGCCCTGTGCCAATGCATTCTCTTATATATGCGAGTCGACCATAGGTCGCCTCGCATATATAAGAGAATGCATTGGCCTAACAAAAATCTTTTTTTAACACTTTTTACCATTTTTTCTTACATTCTTTAACAATTTTATAATTTTTAATGTGTTAAGCCAATGCATTCTCTTATATATGCGAGGCGACCTATGGTCGACTCGCATATATAAGAGAATGCATTGGCACAGGGCCGTTCCGTTGGGTAAAGGGTTAAATGGTGGGCAGTGTAAAAGGTAGTGCTCTGCAGTTTCGACGCTTCCACATACACATGATTAGTCATCATTGAGTGAATTATCTTTCAAATGTGAATTCAGATTGCTACACTTTGTTCGTATCCTAGTATGATAAATTTGGCTTTCTCGACTAGTTTTTGTTTTAAAATACGATGTTGGTTCAGAGGCATCGGTGTAAATAAGTGATTTGAAAAATAGTGATACAATTTATTATCAGGCAATCTGTTCCAATTCGATAGTTGAAAGGAGGAAAGTGGCTATGTAAGCATTGTAACTATATGGATGTACCGGTAAGCCGTAAGGGGTATATCTCATATCATAGTTGTCTGCTGATCGAGACGTTTTGGAGAATATCTGATAGAGATGGGATGGTGCTTTCCAAATTTTCATTTTAAGAAGTTGTATCAATTTGGCATTTTTATACGGGCTGCAAGTGTCTCCATCCGTGCCTCATCAAGACGTTTTTCCCTTTTTAAGTTTCTTTTTTCCTTGATTCCTCAATTGAAGAACTGTCCCAAACAATGATAGCTTGTCTAATTCCAGGGAAAATAAGTCCTCAATATGATTAATCCACTCACCCTGATCAGTAAGTGTCACTGCCAGATGTTTCGATGTTTTTATTTCTTGGATTATCATGCCAGATAGATTAAGAGTTGTATGGTAGGTCTCATTCCTTTTACGGGAAACTAACATAGTCTCTGTTTTTTAGGATTGAAAGTAACCATCCATTTGTTCGCCAAATCTGCAATATTTTTCACATCATCATTTAATATGCTTGCATTCAACATTGGGTCTTCCAATGTAAGATATATTGAAGTATGTTTGGCAAACAAGCGAACATTACTAATAACATCATGTGTTATGTCATTTATGTAAATAATAAAGAGTAACTGCCCAATTACTATCCTTGTAGGACCCCAGCATTGATCTTACCACACCCTTATGTAGTATTTTCTAGCACTACACGTTGCTCTTTGCACCAGTCTCACTAGTTTACCTTCAATTACGATAAGTTCCGATTTGTATATTAAACCCTTATGCCATACTTTATCAAATTTAAGGCGTTATATCCATGAATGTGTACCGAACTTCTTTATATTGTCAAGTGAGTTGCCAATATGGTCATATATGTCCTGTTAACTGGAATACCGCGCCATCGCATGCAGTGAAGCCAGACTGTAATTTGAAATTTGCCCATTGAAATTTGTCCATTGATCAATGTTATTACTTTATTATATATGAATCTTTATATATGAATCTTTCAAATGCACTTCTCAAGCAATTGAGTTATGATACCGGTCGGTAGTTAGTGTAAACAATATTTTATTTTAGGCACGTAAATACAAATATAACAAACACAAACAGACATAAGAGATAAAGGGATCTGGCAGTAAGCCCAGGCTTATTCGTGGCAATTTACACGATATAAAATTGCTTCATAATTGTTTGGCCTCGTGTGATGAATTTTCCGCTCCATAAACACCCGCGAGCATATCCGTGGCTGATCGCTGCGGGTCCGACCCCCCCCCCCCCCCGCATTACAACATAATTTTGCTGTGAGGGCGCTCTTATTTATTTTCACTACTCTTTAAATGAGATATGTATATCAGTTAGTGATGTACTCAGTTAAATCGTTTGGTTCTATATATGAACTTTTGGAGTGACATGAACATCACTGTATTTTCACTGTACGTTAAATTAACCGATCCATTAATTAAAATGTTCACATTTAATGTCATAGTAGGACCCACAAAGCAGTTATCTCTCTCTTTTTTGTAAATCGGACAGGGAAGCAAAATTGTTCGGCGGTCTCCAGTTCCCCACAATGGCAGAATGGACTATTATTTAGATGATTACAACACAGGTCATATTTCAAGTTTCTGCAGTAGGTTCTCAGACGACAGTGGTAGATTTGACTTGGTCTTGTAAACGTTGCATAACGATATGATGGTATGGTATTGCGATTTTTGGAGATAGTTAATGGGAATAGCTGGGTCACCTTTCTTAAACATAGGGTCAACATTAGCTTGTTTCCACTCAGCTGGAAAAAATGAATTTTCACGAAATAATTTGAATATATGTAACACTGGTGCATATAGTGATTCAGTACAATATATGAGTACATTTGTATTAATTTAGTCGTGTCCAATTGCCTTTGCTGGATTTTGTGGCTTCAATTTAAATTGTCTGTTGTGAAGCTTCCGTTCAACTGCAGTGGTGGAATTAGTTTGAGTTTCATTCACAATATATGTATTTATCGTTTTCCACCATATTGAAGATTCGCAGTCTGATGCTCGTAGCCCGTTTATATATAACCATGGGTATATTCCAGATATAACCGTACAAAAAAAACGCCGTTCTTTTGATCGTGTATTTATCCATGGTGTGTGTGCCTCTGGTTCTCCGTAACCTGGTGCCCGGTGTTATTGCTTTGAAATGTAATCATGTTCCACTGGTCTTGTTAGATTGATATGAGATTAGCGTTTCTATGTCTTGTCTTGTCATATTTACTGTTTGAACTTTGTCTGAAATAGACGCACTTTTTATACTAGAATTTGCGCAACAGGAGCGCGGGGAAATCGCACGTCGAGTTGGTTTAAGGGTTTTTAGAAAAAGTAGTTATATGATTTAGAGAGGCCAATAGTACGATAGGATATATACTATATGCGACTGCATCCGATTTGGGATGTCTTGAGTGTAGTTTTGTGGTTATGAGAGCTCATTCCCCCTGAGTTCTTCTCCTTTAAAAGTTCTATATGATTTCAAACAGGGGTAGCGCCAAGGTATCCCAGACGCAGGGGCTATACGATTCCCCGACAGGGGCCGGGCTTTAGCTACCGGGTTTACCATTGCAGATCTCATCTTCCCCGACAGGGGTGAGATCTAGCCCCTTGATTCCTCCCCGAGTGCCACCCAACATAATTTAGTATCGATAATTTATCGTCTTCAGTGAATGCATGACCGCGCTCTTAGCATGGGGTGCCAAGCATGTGCGTGTCGACATGGGTGGTTGTACAGGGGTCTTACCCCCCAAACTGTAGTCAAACCTAATGCAACATTAATTGGAAAATTCACACGAAAATTAGGTCGTAGTTTGTTTTTCCAACAATTTCTTAGTGACGAATTTGTTGATTTTAGAACATTTGCATATTTCCCTTTCATTTGCTAAATTGTGAACTGAAATGGCCATCAGTTGCCAATTTTCAAACCTAAGGGTGAGTGTCAGGTTAACAATTTCCCCAAATTGGAAAGCTTGAGGCCAGTCTAGATGCTAGGATTGTCAAATTTTCATGTTCAGATTTTCAAAATGTTCTCACATCGGGCCTAACCATCGACCGACACGTGTGTTCTGTGCCCTTGCCAGTATTTACTTGCTAATTAATTTAAGAAAAAATAAATCGGGGTGTAAATTTGTCTGGCGATATACTACTAGATGTTAGGATTTTTTAATCTCATATTGGGCCAAACCATCATTTTCACCCCCCCCCCCCCCCCCCCTGCATGGCCAATTGCCACAATTCTACTGGTCCATTTAGAATAGGCTACCATCTAGTAGTCTGTGAGGGAAGAATTGGGAAAAATCGAAGCACCGGGTGGGGTGCAAATTTAATTTCGCGAACTTATGAGTTTGGTGTGGTTGAATGGGGTGGGTGCATTTGGAAATTCCAAGGTGGCGACCACCCCAACGAAACCCCTCTAGCAAAGTCCCGAGTGCCAAATATCCCAGACTCAACCAGGGGTGCCCCTCGCGACCTATAGTTTCTGCTTTCGGCATTGGCCTATTTGTTTTCTGTCCGAGAATACACTGTACCGGCGGCAATATATTGACCATACTCCAGCCTGCATACTCTGAATGAAAACGCTTCCATGGCGATCACACGGTAACATCGTGCTGCAAGTGAGACGATAATTGTGTTTTAGAGATGTTACGATAGACCGATTGTCAAGAAACGCAACATCAAAATACACAGGGCAAGGCTTATCGATCCAAACTGTGGAGTGTGTCTTCGTTGTGTATTTCTCGCATATACCCATGGTTATATATAAACGGGCTATGAGTATCTGACCGCTGGTGTTTTCATTATTTAGGATTATTTCATTCTTAGATATATAGTCCCTTTTATCTTTCCTTATTGCATCTACAACTTTATTTCGGATAATTCCGAATTTTGCCCAGTTAATAAATAATTTGTGTTTTCTTGGCCAATTGATGCGGTCTCTTTCTTTTGCGAATTAACTTTCTAATGCCACAGGTTAACTAAAGTGGAGTAGGACTTTTTATTTTAACTTGTTTGTGTAGAATGTTAACCTTGACGGCCTAAGTTATTATAACAGTTACTTCATTGGTTATTTGGCTAAGGGGCAAGTTATTTAGATCTTTTATTAAGTTCCATCTGTTAATTTGATAATTTATAGCATCGCAATCACAGGCCCACAATATACCACAGGTTGTACCCCTATACATGTATAATTGGCTTTACACGATTGGCGAGCTTTGTGAAACGTATTTCTGCCTCGACCTAAATTTTATGACGAAGAATGTCACCAATAGCTAATTCTAGACATGACTGCTAACTGTGATTTTTTAAACATATCGATCTATTCACAGGCGCCGATCCATGCGAGACGACGCACAATCTGTCGGCAATATCCTACAGGCTACCAGCGAAGCAGGACTTAAGTCACCTATGTGACCAGCGGCTTCCGTTCAGCGCGGCTTGGTACTTGCCAGTTTCTGAAGATGGGTCGACGTTTTATGACATGAGCAATGAATGTCCCGGACTCGCTAGATGCAGTACCTTCTATCCGTTATATCTCATCGGTAAGTATATGTGTAAAGTACACACACAGTCAGGCCTGGCACATAATGGATAAACTATTATAGTATTTATTTAACTATTATAGGTAAACTTTACGCTGCCAAATCAGCTAGTACCCGGTTTGTGTGGAAATTGTGTGATTTCGAATCCCAGTGCCCGGCCACGCTGCACTCTTAAAGTGATGTGAAACACTCCGGTTGGGTGATCAAATAGAAATGGAGAATAATCTTGTTCAAAGTGGTTATTTTTACAAATATTATATCTAAATTGACAACACACACTGTCATTCTTATATATTAATTAAATGCAGTGACTGCCGATGGCGAAATCGTTATCGTAAATTATCGCCGATAGATGCGTCCCGATTCGAATAGTAAATATTTACAATTTAGCGTAGTTCAGACGATGTTTTTTATGGAGTGGCACGGTCGATTTGCATGAGATTTTCGGTGATGTTAGTAGAATGCTACATTCCCCCAGTTGGCATAGGACCTGAATACTAACTTCTCAGTTTCACGCACCCGAACGAGTACATAATATGTCTTTAAAACATATTATGTACTTGATCGGGTGCGTGAAACTGATGAGTTGGTATTCAGGCGCTATGACAACTGGGGGAATGTAACATTCTACCAAAATCGCCGAAAATTAGAAGCAAATCAACCGTACCACTCCATAGAAAACATCTTCAGAACTACGCTCAATTGTAAATATTTACTACTCGATTCGGGACGTATCTATCGGCGACAAACGATTTCGCCATCGAGAGTCACTGCATTTAATTCATATATAAGAATGACGGTTAATGTTGTCAATTTGGAAATACAATTTGTAAAAAATACTACTTGAACAAGATTATTCTCCATTTCTATTTGGACACCATACCGGAGTGTTTCACATCACTTTAACAATACTGAAGCAAATGAACAGAATCGAATCCATATTCGTTTTGCATCCTTCCGCGCCAACCTATTTTATTAAATAATCGCATTATTGACTTAAATGTGGATACACAATTGGTTAATTCTTTATATGTACTATATTTACAAACATACTGCTAACAGTGAAATATTAAAAAAAAAACATGATTATATATCGAATATTGTATATATCCCCAGAAACAAGGAGAGATAAAGAAACACTGAATTGAGTTATTGACTACTATAGCGTTGAATAAAATTGTCTCGGAAATTCATCTAAAGCTATAAAGCATTTATTTAATTGTAACAAACCGCCCCAAACAATAGGAAAGGACCCATAACAAAACATATGAGGAAGATATAAACTATATAAAAAATACCGGTCCATATATGGTTTGAGCACAGCTTGGACCTTAAAACTCTTAGTGATGAAATATACAATGTAAGTATGTCGGATCAAACGAATATCTCACCGATTATCTGGATTTGAAAATGTTATTAGCAGCGATGTTGGTACATATATAATGCCCTTGGATATGATACCCGATGATAATTTAAATCCACAGGAACAATAATTGCGTTATGGACTTCCTATATTGTTGAAAAAATTGTCTCGAAATTCACCTATATATTAAACACAAAATAGGTAACCACAAAGATTCACAATTTTGTAAAAAAAAAAAAAAAAAAACATTACAGTGGGTCCGAAGCCGTCAATAGATGAGGCAAGAAGCAGCGGAGATTGCCCGAGACTACTCCACTTATATATAAATAGTAAAACGACAACTTGGTATAGAATAACAGTTAACCCTTTCACGACGGCAGCTGCGCTGGTGCATCATTAAAGACCCTGTGCCATTGCATTCTCTTATATATACGAGTCTCTCATAGGGGGCCTCGCAATAAAAAAGGCTCGCATATATAAGAGAATGCACTGACTTATAAGATCAAGGTAAATATATTATGCTCTATATATGGGCGACTCGCATATATAAGATAATGCATTGGCACAGGGTTTTTGCAAACAATTCAGGAAGCTCCAGTCATGGAAGTGTTAAATACATGAAAACAAAATGAAACAAAATATGGGAATAATTATGTGTCATGATGCTTAATCTTTCGCATGGATCTAGACAATTTCAAAAACAAACATGGTAGTGATTTAGTAGGACACTGTTCTTGAAACATTTTCATGAAATTTTATATTGTGTTATGCCTCTTCTGTTGAATTCACAAAACGGCGCGATAATAAATCGGTATACCATGTTTGCTTGTTTTTTTTTTGCGATTAAATCACATTTTTCGATGCATGCGAATTATTAATCATCATGAATATGGTCAGCCAATTGCCTTACCAGATAATATTATGAAATGCAGATCTCCCTACGTGATTAACCAAAACTTGATCTCGATGAATCAAGTTATTCGACCATCCCCATTAATAGCATATAATAACGCAAAAGCTATCCAAATATTTGACTTGCGAAAAGACAGCAATAATTTGAATTTTGATTAATATCAAAACTACACAATTACTGACTCATCGATATTCTTTGCTGGTGCCGGGGGAAACCGCCCACTATTTCTCAATAAAGCAGGAATCTGAACGCGCTGGCCAACCTCTATACTGACTTTGTACTTTCCACCACATGCAACTTGAAATTCAAGACATGGGCCAAAACTTATTTTTCAATTAACATAAACCCATGTTTACAATATAGTTAAGTGTTCTACCTATTGTATCACCTCTTTTGTACTTAACGTCACTCGACCTGCGCATACATTCAAAAATAGTCCTAAATAATTGTTACGACAAAACATCAGGATACTGTCGATAATAATCCACCCGCTTATAGTGATGATGAATGTAATATCGTGGTAATTGTACCACAAGTCGGTAGACGAGAGATAACGTAGTGGTCACTCGTGCCCGCTGATCGGGGTTTTCAACCTGGTCAGGGTATTCTGACAAAAATCGAACTCGGTCAGATACCAAGTTTGTCAGGCTGAGAAGTCTTATACCTTTAAGCAACGTCGAGCTCGGTTAGTCCATGCATGGGTGACCGGCTGGGGTGTTCCCAACTTTCGGTGCGACTCCCGCACTTTTCCGTTCTGTTACACTTGGCAGAGACTGAGTCATGATGCGACCACTCTGGGGAGAAATCGGATGAGATTGGATTAAGAGGGGTACGCACGTTTTACATAAATCCAGCCAAAAACGTCAAGAGATTTTCAACAAAGAATTTCTCTGGATCTATCTGGCAAACAAATCTTGAATTTCACATATCGCCATCTCCATTGGATGTAGAATCTGAGCAGTTATTAACAGACGACAAAAACGATGGATTTTAATAAATTTGAGAGGTTGAACATTTTATTTTATTGCTTGCCTATTTCGGTACTAAGAACTGCTTAATATTTAATAATTTCACACAAATATCTAATCGCCATATAGTTTATTGTCTGGCTCTATAAGAGGAGGCTTCATTTGTATCATAATGTTGAGTTTGATTTTTAATTGCATAATAAAGCATCATACCCCCATATATTATAATGAAGAATAAAGCAGTCACAAATATTCCAGCCCAATTCAAACAAATATTGATATGCATTGTTGTCCACTCAAACAGGAGCAATCAACCGGAATTAGGCCACAGTTTTAAGAGATATTGTGGTCAGCTATATCTTGGTCATGAACCCGTGACACACAACTCATCTCAGCCCAATTGTTCATTGATTAACAGGCATGGCATGAAAATCCTCAAATATAGAGAATTATTTATGGGTAGTTGCCTTTCTTAATGAAAATGATCATTAAATTTCACAAATAAAGAATAATTAAGTCTCCTCTCATGATCCTGAGATATGGTATCATGGATATATGAACTGCACTTTTGAAAAAAATATATTTTACATAAGTTCTTGCTACCTGAAAACAGTGAAATTTTAAATATTTTTGATGCCATAAAAGTAAAGTAAATGAGGTTATAACATCCAATTTGTCGATGATTCTTAAATATTGTGTCACAATAATCGCTTGTACCAAATATCATAAAGATATTCTTAAGCAACGGCGAACTCGGTTAGTCCTTGAATGGGTGACCGGCTTGGGAATCCGGGTACTGCCAACTTTCAGTGGGACTCCCGCACTTCTCTCACGTTCTGTTACACATCATCAGTAACTAGATCGATGCATCGTGTTCCACGAATGGCGAGAAATGTTGGCAAGTAATTTGCCGCGTTGTGTGAACGTAGCCTTAGTCCCGTCAGCTGTGTTCTAAGTGTTCTATCTTCGAATCAGTTCGTTCGAAGATTTTGTACAAAATTATATAAATTGCCACAATCATAAACGTAATAGCTGCACAAAATCAAACACATTTCGTCGCGTCAGAACTAAAGTTTTCTATCTCCATATTTTCATATTTATGGGAAATCGAGTTTAAAGAGTGAACCCCCCCCCCCCCCCCCCCGGTTCACACTTTATCATTATGTTTTGGAAGATAGTACATAGCTGGTGTAAAAATACGATTATATGAATTAGTTTCGAGACAAAACATATGATATCTTGGGTGTATAATCACGAAAAAACACTTTGGAGATAAAAACAATTTGTGTAAACTGTTCTGTTTTTATTCCGTGCTATAGTGGTTTTCGTATGTTTCAATTATATAAACGTGCAAAAATCTCAAATCAGGCCATTTTCTGTATTATTTTAACCACATAATTATCTTAGAAATAAGATGTTCACACCAAGGAGTGAGAAAGCATTATTTCCAACTAGTCACTTCGCTGACGCTCTGCCAAATTCGGATTCCATTGCTTTTTATTGAAGGTCAGAGATTCAACATTTTAGCACTGAAATTTGTTTAATCACGTGGTACAACATAAGTAGATTCATTGATCCACTGTGGAGATTGATTGATTGAACAATATAGCACTGTCAAAAAAGTGAGTTTTTGAGGTGGAACATATTTACACAGCCTCTCATTCAAATTTGGTATACGTTAGACACGATATATGGTGATTTTCGGACAGGAAATCCCGCACCGAATCGAAATGTACCAATATATAATTTTCCCGCCAAAATGGAGATATAACAATTTAGTTCTGACGCGACGCTATATATTTATTTTCAATACCTCCATTTCTGGAGAAGAATATTTACAACAAAGTTATTCACAATTGTGTACATAACAATGTGAACATTGTACAATCTAGGCACAGTTCCAACTACATGTGGCCAGGTGGCTGATATGCAGGCATGTCAGATGGGAAACAACGGTTGTAACGACTGTTACTCACTAATGGATATCAAAGTAAAGAACTGCGGAACGTACCGTGTCTACTATCTACCACAAGCTACAGGATGTCCACAAGCCTATTGTTTCGGTAAGTCGAATACGGAAATGAAGTATCGTGCTTTGAAAAAGTTCAAATCCTCGAGACGCTTCATTGAAATTTAGTAACATAGTTACCTCAATGAAATCTAGTACGCCAAATTACATGGTTTATGCCGAACTTGGTAGATATCATATATTGATTGAAATAAAATACAGGACACAAGCATACTGGTCCAAGCTAGTTTCTCGGAGCTAGCCAAGAATATATTTCTTTTACTTAGATATATTAATGAGAGGGATACAAAACTGCAAAACACGATGAATTTGGGTATGTTTTGTGGAAGGAATTCTACATGACCTACACATGGAGCATGTGTGGACAAACCAATCAGCGCTGAACAAAGCAGAGTTGAGAAACATAAAATCGCTACTGATTAAACAGTATGAGCGCAACCTCTATATGTCAAAACGACGACGAGTATATACCAATAAATTGAAAAAATTGAATTGAATGCTTCTCCTTCATCGCGTGCCATATTTTACAGATACATAAAACAGTCCATGAAAATGAGTCGTTATTTAGTTTATTTGTCATCTCATTTGTCTAACTACATATTGAAAATCAGAACATCTTATCATAAATTACCAGTAAAACAATGGATCGACAAAAAAAGCCACAAATTCCGCAGACAATTTAATGTGTGTTTTATGTGAAGACAGTCCTTGCGACGAATATCACTTTATGACCATATGTCAAAAGTTACAAGATTTACGCGAAATTCACATCCCCAAATACTACTGGGAGAACCCTAACAGAAATAAATAACAGAAATAAATTGCATTGCTTACTCTCAATTGAATATTTGAGCCTTCTTAAAAAGTAAGCATATTTATAAAACTTTCTTTAAAAAGGATACTAAGTTAATGTAAAATTGCATCATGGATTACAATATAATTTTGTGTGTATGTATTGTTATTGATATAACTTATATGTTATGAGTGCCTTGTGTATAGTATGTAGATATATTATTGCATGTTCCAACTTAACTGTTGGATTTGCTGATAAACAATCAACATAGTTGATGTATTGTTGTTACGATGACGAATGTCATGACAATGTTGTTACGATGACGAATTCGAAGCTTCTGATGATGATGACGATGATGATGATGACGACGACGACGAATTCGAAGAAAGATATGTTGATGATGATGGCGATGGTGATGATGACGACGACGAAGAATTCGAAGAAAGATATGTTGATGATGACGATGATGATGACGACGACGACGAATTCGAAGCTGCTGATGATGATCGATGATGGCGATGATGGTCATCAATATCCATATATCAATTTAATAAGGAACAAGTCGTTCGACTTAGGGTACGTTCATACGCTGGAAAAATTGCACTGCAAACTGCAAAAATGCCATGCCCTATTATCGTTTAGTTAACTGGCATTTTTGCCGGCTGCCACCGACCAGCTCGTGCTCCGTCGTGGCTGGCTGACATCAATCAGCGATGATTGATGATAACGGCGTGTACCTCTGTGTCGGTGACCACAAAACGAGGCCACCAACAATAATTGCTAGTGTCCGTGTTATTCTTGATACGAATTGTCTTTCGGGGAGGGGCATTGGTACACTTAAGTGTACAGGTATTCGCTTCTCCGTTATACGCGAGAAATCTCATGACGAATTATAAAAGAGTCCCGAATGCATGTGGTACTTCTCAAGTCCGAAATGTGGCAGTAGTGATAATGGTTAGTGCTTGTTTTTATGTGTAACCAATCAGGTAAGTGGGTGTCAGACCAGGTAACACGAGTTCCAGGGTAAGCAACACCAAACCTAGCACACCAGAATGACAGAAAACAAGTCAAAGTGAAGCACTGGCAGGTAGACCATAAATGGCCTATTTGTTAGTCAACATAGGTTTTAGTAAGAAAGAAAAACGCCTCAAACATATTCGTCATTTTACCCACATAATATTGGCGGAGCAAAAATGTAATGGATGTCAAGAACAAGAGGAGAGTGTCTGCAAAGTATATGAAAGAAAGGGGATATATTAGGGTCAGGGTCCCAATAATGGTTAGTGTTTGGCATTGATATAGCATATATATATATATACATGTATACAACTATTCACTCAATAATTATGTATATATATATATAGGCTATTATTATGTAAATTTAGTCCTGGCAAAAATCATAGAAAAATACATTGTAACTCACAGGGACAACGCCAGATAACCCAGCTAGTTAATATATATGAACATTTTCAAGAATGTTACCTATTTCAATCAAGGCAATACTTTTCCACCAGGGACGTGTGTCAGGGGTGCACCCCAAAGTACAACAGTTGGACATTTCGTGCCTGGCACAGCATTAGTTAGACATTTCCGACCAAAATAGTTTGAATTTTGTGTTGATAATATGTATATACCAAACAGTATTAAGTGTGATATTGTTGTTTTTAGACCGAAAGACCAATTTTTTTTTTTTAATGAAATATAGCAATCAGTTGAGAATTATCAACCATAGGTAGTGTTACGATGGTAGTTTCCAATAGTTGGAAGTTTGATCATTCAGATTCAGATTAAATAATTATATGTATGTTACAAGGTGACTTTTCGTTCATGCAGTGGTAATTTTGTTGAGTGATCTGGCAACCATTGATGTTAGGTTAGAAATTTCCACCGACAGTTTGAAACTTTTGGTACCAGTTGAAAAAAAACACCAATATAAGGCGGGTAGGTATATACAAATGGGATTTCTCGAAAGTCGGAAAGTCGTCGGGTATCTTCGTTGAGGCAAGTGCGGACCCACCATCTGTCTCTAGGTGGCGTTCATGTTACTCATATATCAGTAGCATCCCGTCGATGGAGAATATCAAGTGACACTATTTTGACTGGCCTAAGAATACCAACACGCACTGTGGTCTTAATATATTGAGAACAGCGATATCAGCAATCACGCAAAAAACCTCTGTCGTTCATGATCATTACTAAGGGTACGTTCATACACTGGCAAGTTTGCACGGTATGGTTTGCAGGCATTTTGTCGTAGAAAACAATATGGTGCCAGAATATGAACGGAAACAAGCATATAAGATGCAACTGTACCACAGCTAACTACGTGCAAAGTAAAATCTCTGTAGTTCCACCTGTAGCGATGCTACCGGAATTTGCCTGTAAATTAGCATGCAATTATCTCGCAAGAATAAATCATACAGGTATTTGAAGGCAAATTACAGTAGCACCGTTACAAGTGGAACTATATACATAAATTTTACTTCTCATGTCGTTAGCTTTGGTAAAGATGTATGGTTTGTACACGGTTCCGTTCATATTCTGGCACCATGTGGTTTTCTATGACGAAATACCTGCAAAAAACATACCGTGCAAACTTGCCAGCGTATGAACGCACCCTAACGCTGATTTGTTGACAGCTGGCAGAAATTAATCCGTTTTGGCAATTTTGCAGCTGGCATTTTTGCAGTTTGCAGTGCAATATTGCCAGCGTATGAACGTACCCTTATAGTCCCAGATGGTATTGCAGTAAATGTAATACAATATCACAGAATGGGGTTTCAACAATAAAAGTCATAGTTAAAGCTCCAACAACAACAACGAAATCTGACACATTATTCCCCAAAATCACTACTCTTTGGCAGTAAAAATTATTTTTTATATCTTTGTTGCATTGTCAAAGTTGTAGCTTCTGACTGTGTCGTCTTATATTACCACTTTGGAAAAGAGTTTCTGTGTTAACCCTTTACCCAACAGAACGGCCATGTGCCAATGCATTTTCTTATATATGCGAGTCGACCATAGGTCGCCTCGCATATATAAGAGAATGCATTGGCTTAACACATATTAAAAATGATAAAATTGTCAAAGAATGTAGAAAATATTATAAAAATTGTTAAAAAATGTAAGAAAAAATTATAAAATTGTTAAAGAATGTAAGAAAAAATGGTAAAAAATGGAAAAAAAATGTTTTTAGGTCAATTGAGATATCTATAAGTTTCGATTAAATCGACACGCAGTCTCCTGAATATCACCGACATTCCCGTCTATATATCTATGCAATCGTTGTTATCAGATATTGTTCTGTACATAAATTAATGTGTAATATAATGAAAAAATAAAAATAAAAACAAAAACAAAAAACAAATAGTGAGACGCCTTCCTTCAATTCAATTCAATTTATTAGTATTCTGATCATCAAAATAGATATAACAGAAACATAGTTATTGCAAATATCGATGCAAATATAATTTTGTTTTGCATGAATGTACATTTAGATATAAATATAGTTGTGTATACAATAGTGTCTTGATCTGTATATAATTATATTTATATTTTATCTGATAGCTATATAGGGTTATCGTTATTAATTTCGGCGTCATGGTTACGTGTTCGGTCAATGGATATTGATTTTGAATGGTTTAAGTGATTCAGCATCAAGAGGAATCATATTGTAGTACTTTGTGGCGATTATCAAATAAGCGCATATACAGCCATAACTATTATATTGGTGTTGGGGTCCTTCTCTATAAAGTTTTGGTACATGTGTAAGAAACAAGTATAGTATATCGGTATATTTTGAAGGGGGGTTTACTTGATTGTCCGAAAATGTAGCCTCAATAGTTCCGAAATATATCTATGACCTTTTATTATAAAAACTGAGAGATTCTTGGTCATTCTTCTGTTGCGGTTATTGAATAGTGCTGCTAACCTGTTAGCGTTTGGTCTCCGGTAATAGTATGGTCTCATGTATTGTACGCGTATCTCTTGGAGTTCAATACATTTAACTCAGACTGATGCAGATAGGGCGTGTTTAAATTCGTGATAACGAATCACACTCAATCTGTTAAGATATGGATACTATCAGTCGCGTATGACATTATTCATTCGTATCGTCTCGTAGACCCTGATTCGGGACCAGCTGCGTCACAGTGCCCACAAAATACAAGTATTACGACCACCAGCTCTACCACAACGACAACATCAACAACAACAACTACTACGTCGACGACGACGACGACGACGACAACAACAACAACAACATCATCTACTACTACTACGTCGACGACGACAACAACAACATCAACAACAACAACAACATCAACTACTACTACTACGTCGACGACGACGACAACAACAACAACATCAACAACAACTACTACTACGTCGACGACGACGACAACAACTACGTCGACTACGACAACAACAAGAACTACTACTACTACTATCACTACGACCGCCGCACACACGCCAGCATGTAAGTGTACAGTATACCAATAATATCGTAGGTCAATACTCTTGAACAACAAGAATTCATGACCACCTTACTCGTAACAAATTCGCACAATACTATTTTTCGCACCCTTTGCATGGTTAAAATGAGCGAAAAATAGTGCTACTTCTGAGATTATACCAAACCACTGGAAAAATCAGGGGCTTGGGAAATAGTAATGAGTTATGTGTACCTACTAAACTGAATAGACAATTGTATTTACATTGGCTCAACGTATCGCGAAACTGTAAAATATTCGGTGCTACAATGCTTATTAACAATACCCATATCCCAAGCTGAATATGTACGAAATCTCCATATCCATAAGTCTGGATTTACATTGTGGTCATATACATATCCATGGTTAGGTGGTCCTGCTAATTTGCTATGATGCTGGTGGGTCCTGTTGAAATTATATGATACTGGTAGGACAATCTGATGGTATTAAAGACATATTATGGTCTTGTTCGGGTGCGTGAAACTGATAATTTAGTATAAGCAGGCGCTATGCCAACTGGATGAATGTAGTATATTCTTCCGACGTCGCCGAAAACCTCAAAGAAATCGACCATACCACTCCATAGAAATCATCGTCTGAACTACGCTTAATTGTAGATATTAACAATCGGCGATAAACTAACGCAAATGATTTCGCCATCGAGAGTCATTTCATTTAATTAATTTATAAAAATGACGATGTGTGCTGTAAATTTGGATTAATATTCCTAAAAATAACTACTTTGAGCAAGATTATTCTCCATTTCTATTTGATCTCCCATCAATTTAAGTATATGTACAATTATGTTTTCCAAAGTTGTCATGTTCACGACCCTTGGTTAATGTGAGGATAAGCCAATTGAGGATAAGCCAGTATGCTTATACATATGTAAAACGTTCAAAATCATATATTATAAACTGTTTCAAACAAACCATAATCAAAATTGCATTTTCTGTCGTTTTGCAAACACCTGAATAGAAACTATTCAAATAATTTAAAACGCAAATACATGAATATGTTCAAGTTTCATACACATACAGAATTTTTCTCAAATCGCTCGGATTAACCGAACACAGCGAAAATGACAAATTTTGATAAAAGAACGGTACTTGATCTTAAAGACATATTATGTACCTGTTCGGGTGCGTGAAACTGATAAGTTAGTATCAAGGCGCTATGCCAACTGGAGGAATGTACTACTCTACTAACATCGCCGAAAATCTGAAGCAAATCGACCATACCACTCCATAGAAAACATCATCTGAACTACGCTCAAATGTAAATATTTACTACTCGATTCGGGACGCATATATCGGTGATAAACTAACAAAAACGATTTCGCCATCGAGAGTTACTGCATTGAATTAATATATAAGAATGACGGTGTGTGTGTTGTCAATTTGGATATACTATCTGTAAAAATTACTACTTTGAACAATATTATTCTCCATTTATATTTGATCAACCTACCGACGTGGTTCATATCACTTTAACAACCTACTCGTATCATATCAATTCAGCAAGAACCACCAGCATCTCAACAAGCTAGCAGGACCACTTAACCCTTTACTCAACAAAACGGCCAAAAACGCCCAAATAAAGCTTCAACAGCCTAAAATATCTTCGGTCTATCTCAATAACACCATACACATATGGATATCATTGGAACCGGTTCATTGACAATTTGACCACATTGTGAACGTTACAGTTATGCCCTGTGCCAATGCATTATCTTATATATGCGAGTCCACCATAGGTCGCCTCGCATATATAAGAGAATGCATTGGCCTAAGAAAAATTCTTTTTTTAACACTTTTTACCATTTTTTCTTACATCTTTTAACAATTTTTCTAATATTTTTCTACATTCTTTGACAATTTTATCATTTTTAATATGGGTTAAGCCAATTCATTCTCTTATATATGCGAGGCGACCTATGGTCGACTCGCATATATAAGAGAATGCATTGGCACAGGGCCGTTCTGTTGGGTAAAGGGTTAACCAGAATGCATGGATGTAGGGCAAACTGATGCTGTTAAGAAAAAAAGTACCATTATCTCAGATTATCTTATCTAAAGTACCATTATCTTATCTAAAGTACCATTATCTTATCTAAAGTACCATTATCTTATCTAAAGTTGTCACTATCGCGGTGTTTAGCTAAACTGAATGAATCGATGACAACCCGTTGTGTCTACAAAAACATTCACATATATATGCGTTAAACATATTTTAATATGTTGCCCTATAATGTAAAACCACCAGCGTAGCCATTGTTTAAATATTTTATTAAAGTATATCGGTCCTTGACTTTTTCGTACAAACCCTGGCCTTTTATTCGAATCGTTCAGATTAGCCAAACACCACGAAAATAACAAACTTAGAACAATGTTACGCTACAATTTCCCAACAACATCATTCTAACAAATTATAACCACACTGTACTTAAATACATATTATGGACTTGCTCGAGTGCGATAAACTTATAAGTTAGTACTCAGGCGCTATGCCAACCTGGGGAATATATCATTCTACTAAGATCAACGAAAAATTCAAATGAATTGACCATCCCACTCCATAGAAAACATCGTCTGAACTACGCTCAATTGTAAATATTTACATCTCAATTCGGGACGCAACAATCGGCGATAAACTAACGCAAACGATTTCGCCATCTAGAGTCATTGCATTTAATTAATATAAAAGACTGAAGGTGTGTTTTTTTTACAATTTGGATTGATATTCGTAAAAAATAACTTCTTTGAGCAAGATTATTCACCATAGCTATTTGATCACTCTACCTGAGTGTTTCACATCACTTTAATAATATACTGTTCAAGAAGACTTTTAGAACTATTGTAGTGGTTTCTATTTAGCTGAATTATCTTCATGATTGAAGTGTATTAATTGCACACCTGTGATCTCATGACACATATGGGATCTTGGGTCATGATTTACAGCACAGTCAGGGTTCTCTTGTATTCAATGTCACTGTACTTTTTAATTTTCTTTTTGCTTTTTTGCCAATGGTGTGGTGACAAGTTGAAAGCTTGATTCTTGTATCCAGTAGATGTATCCCGCAGCATAATTGTGTTGCACACAGATGAAATAACTGACCATAGTGAATTTGAGGTTTCTAGTGAAATAACATACAGTAGAGATATTTGAATTTATGTGATTGATTGTTTATTTGCAAAGCCTACATTTAAGCTGAAACATATTGTTATGTTGTGAAGTTTTTGTCCTGTCCTCACATTCAATGTTTGAGCATTAGTACATGCTAAGATTGGTCACACATATGACATGTGATGAATTTTGTGAAGTCAGTAGTTCCACAAGGACGACAAAAGATGGGAACTTTTTTCAATGAGTTTGCTGTGTTATTGAATGGTGTCCAATAATTACATGCCAAACATTGAATGCCATAATCGTCTATTCCGACATTTTTTTGCACAGACTGTACACGAAGCAGCAACGAGAGATTGATTACTTACTGTGAGATTACTAGCAACATTTAACTCGGGTATATGCGATAGGGGGTTTGGTTGATTAGCATATTGTGGTTATTCAGTTTATATTTACACACTAAGTGTTGTCATCACTAATCCAGTATTCTGATTGGTCGGCGCCCACGTGGCTAGTTGCAATTATTTCTCGGTGAATGCGCAGCAGCTTATAACAACATCGATACGTCAGCTCACAACAACATCGATACATCATTTGGGTTTGGAAAGACGAACGCGTAATGTTTTGGGCGCATTTGGATTTCGCGCAGGATTGACTTAATAAATCGTCGGGGTTTCAATTGTTCCTGTTAACTTTTGCCAAGGGTGCTGTGGGATATTTTGGGCTGGTTTTGTCACGATACACTTTTATATTTAAATACATTTTCAAAAGTGGCTTTTTCGCTAAATGTATATAAATATAAGGATTAACTGTCATGTGGACTGTTTTTATGGAGATGTAACCGTGAGGTAAGTGGTCATAACTTGTATGTAAAACTCTTCGGGTTTTACACAAGTTATGACCACTTACCTCACGGTTACATCTCCATAAAAACAGTCCTTATGACAGTTAATCCTTATATAGTTCTCTTGTGGCTCTATAGATGGTTATTATATATGTCTTATTGTTAGCTCAGGCGTATAGAATATTTCACGCCTGTGTTTGTTTCTATTTTGGATTTTGTTCTTCTGTTTTCGCCGTAGAGACTGGTATATTGGAACTATTATTAGATTCAGATTGTTTATTTTAGTTATATGTAATGTTACACATGTATGCACCTTGAGTTGATGTTTGATTGCCTACCGTATTATAATAAATATTATATCAGTCGCCATGGTGATGACTTAGCTCTACGAATGAGAATGTTGTATTTTGGTCTTCTCTAGTATTCACTGTAATGAGGTATAAGGAGGGTTTATACATAGTCACCTGCTCCCAATGGTTCTGAATATTTATATTATATAAACACATATTATACACATAAATGTCCCTATCATGTATGAAAGACACTACTTAATTCTTGATATGAGATATATTTGGGTCCCAGGTAAAACTCATCTTCAAATTTGGCGACTTGATTCGACGGTTGAATTTGAACTTTAGCCGGACTTATTTTCACAAGTCTTTTCGTCAACTTGATGACAAGAATAGAGTATGTAGTCGTAGATCATCGATCATTGTCATTAGAATGTCCCACAAATAATACTACGATCTATAACTCTATTTTTTGTTTCATTTTCAGCATGTGACTCCGAACATTGGGGACCATCATGTGAGAACTCGTGTGATTGTCAAGCGGGAGCGTCACGTTGTGACGATGTCAGTGGGTGCGTCTGTCGAGCAGGTTGGGCGGGACAGTACTGTGAATCGGACATCGACGAGTGTATATTTACGAACTGTCCTGATGTATCCTCCTGTGAGAATACGCCTGGGTCCTACGAGTGCGTCTGTAACTTCGGTTATGTTTTGAATGTAGCAACTCGCACGTGTGAAGGTAATTATAGGTGACCCGCCATATCAAATCCAGTCGTAGTTCGGGATTTTTTTTACCCTGTGCCGATGCATTCTCTTATATATGCGAGTCGACCATAGGTCGCCTCGCATATATAAGAGAATGCATTGGCCTAACAATTTTTTATCATTTTTTTTAAATAAATGTTTCTTACAATTTTTAGGACATAAAATAAAAAACATCCATTTCCCTGCAGGGAGCCCCACACATATATAGAAGCATATAGAAGAGTGTCGTCTGCTCATGTTTGTCTGGGGCTCTGTATGGGTGAAATTATAAAATTGTTAAAGAATACAAGAACAAATTATTAAAATTGTAAAAAATTGTTAGGCCAATGCATTCTCTTATATATGCGAGGCGACCTATGGTCGACTCGCATATATAAGAGAATGCATTGGCACAGGGTAAAAAATCCCGACTTACGACTGGATTTGATATGGCGGGTCACATATGTGTCCTCATTAAAATATTGTGGATTCTTTAAACCCTAACCCAATTGAGAGGCGCGCATTACTGATTAAGGTAGCGCAGAGTCGGCTAATTACAACATTGATTGTCAAAATGTTCAGAAACTTAGTTTTCATTAATTGAAGCTTCATTATTAAAGTTATGGATTCATTAAGAAGCTCGACCAATGTATCTATTGCAAATATTGTCTTATTCTAAGGAAAAGATAGCATTTAATCAATTTTGGGCACTTACTTAAAATCAACACATCCAAATCCAATTTCTAAGAAACTTACTAACTTACAATGAGTGCAGATCAGTCTTTTAAATTTCATTTGACGTTTAAATACATTTATTTACCAAAATAATATGGTGACGGGATTTGAGTACAAGTGCTAGCCATTTAGATGAACATCGTTTCCTTCTATCTGCGAGTGTATTGGGCAATTCGTGGTACACATCGTGTGATATATTGTGTTATGCGGGGCGAGAACTCAAGCCACTCACTGGCTATACAATAAAATTAACGAGAATGTGGGACTATAATGCATATAATATAACATTTATTTGAAATATATGCCTGAAAACGGTACAAAAGTATCTCTAAATTTCAGACCGAGAATATGTCGGTATGGTCCTGCTTGTATAAGTTGCCAACAAATCAAGCCTTGAAATATCGTGTCTGTCATTTGCAGAATGAGGTCCCCAGAGGGTAATTTAGTGATGCTACCCCGCATAGCGGGCTAGCATCACCAAATTCACCCTCTGGGGACATCATTCTGCTTACACATCAGCAGAATGAGGTTCCCAGAGGGTGAATTTGATGATGCTAGCCCGCTATGCGGGGTAGAATCACTAAATTCACCCTCTGGTGACCTCATTCTGCAAATAACAGACACGCGTGCAACAAATTTAACAACACGTAGAGTCAGCTGAGTCATGGCAGTCCGTAGTTTACTACTTCCGGTTGCCATCTTAGACTAACATGATCTTCCGTTGGACATTTTAACCATACGCCAATAAGGAGTATTATGTTGAAATTTTCCTAATAGGTGGAACGTTAGAGATATCATCTAATTCCAACTTACGGGATTGCAAATTAGTTGCATAACGTTAAGAATTTTGAAATTCATGGACCCAACAAATACCATCTTGCCACATCTGCCCAACGACATGCCATGTTAACCCTTTACCCAACAAACCGGCCAAAACCGGCCAAATAAAGCTTCAACAGCCTAAAATATCTTCGGTCTGTCTCAATAGAACCATACAAATATGGATATCATTGGAACCGGCTCCTTGACCACATTGTGATAGTTACAGTTATGCCCTGTGCCAATGCATTCTCTTATATATGCGAGTCGACCATAGGTCGCCTCGCATATATAAGAGAATGCATTGGCCTAAAAAAAAACTTTTTTTAACACTTTTTACCATTTTTACTTACATTCTTTAACAATTTTATAATTTGTAATGTGTTAAGCCAATGCATTCTCTTATATATGCGAGGCGACCTATGGTCGACTCGCATATATAAGAGAATGCATTGGCACAGGGCCGTTCTGTTGGGTAAAGGGTTAACAGCCAGGATGATGTCACATACTCATTCGTGTGTGTTGTTATGAGAATCCAATACAAATACGAAGTTGTAACACGAGTGTTTTATGAAACCTTGTGTGGATTCTTGCCGAGGATGCTGTGATAATTAACTCCAACTCTTTAGATTTTCAGTATAGGACCCTGTCCATTGGAGAACCACTATTCTGTTTGATTTTCAGAATGTGATTAACTGTATTCGAGTAACTCAATTTCTTTTTTGTTTTCAGAATATGACCTTCTCCATTGGACCACTTTTATTCTTGTTGATGTTCATAATTTGATGTTCATAATATGATTATCTGTATTCAAGTAAGTAACTCCATTCGGTTTATGTTCAGCATATGATCCTCTCCATTTAACAACGTCTATTCTGTTTGATTTTCAGAATTTGATTTTCAGAATTTGATTACGTGTATTGGAGCAAGTAACTCAATTTATGTTTACATTCAGCATATGACCCTCTCAGTTGGACTACATTTATTGTGTTTGATTTTCAGAATACCATTAATTGTATTGGAGTAACTCCATTTCGTTTGATTTTCAGAATGTGGTTACATATATTGGAGTAACTAACTCCGTCACGTATGATTTTCGGCATATTACTTCTATTATGTTTGATGTTCGGTGTGTGATTACCTGTATTCGAATAATGGTTATCTCTTTCAACCATGTGACTCGCTTATTGGACTACTTTAATCGGTTTGATTTTCAGCATGTGACACCGACCATTGGGGACCAAATTGTGAGAACTCGTGTCATTGCCAAGCTGGAGCCTCACGGTGCGATAACATCAGAGGGTGTGTCTATCAGTCAGATTGGACTGGTCTGTACTGTAAGTGAGACGTCAGAGAGTGTTCCCAGTGGCCGGATCCCTGTCCTGATATATCTTACAATGATCAATAACTCTATTTATTTTTATTTTGAGCATAGGACCCTCTTCAATGGAGTACCTCTGTACTATTCGATTTTCTGAATGTGACTAACTCTATTGGAGTAACTCAATTTATCTTTACGTTCAGCACAGGATCCTCTCCGTTGGACTACTTCTGTTTTGCTTGATTTTCATAACTTGATTTTCATGTGATTTTCTGTATTGGAGAAAGTAACGCCATTTCGTTTGACTCCATTGAACTACGTCGTTTCTGTTTGATTTTCAGAACATTATGTTCAGAATGTGATTAACTGTATTGGAGTAATTAACTCAATTTATGTTTACTTTCAGCATATGACCCTCTCAATTGGACTACGTCTATTCTGTGGTGATTTTCAGAATACAGTTAACTGTATTGGAGTAACTTGATTTCGCTTGATTTTCAGAATGTGATTACCTGTATAATAATGTTATTTGTATCCGTTTTATCCATATGACTCGCTTATTGGACTATTTTATTCTGTTTTGTTTTCAGAATGTGACACCGACCATTGGGGACCAAATTGTGAGAACTCGTGTCATTGCCAAGCGGGAGCCTCGCGGTGCGATAACATCAGAGGGTGTGTCTATCAGTCAGATTGGACTGGTATGTACTGTAAGTGAGACGTCGGCGAGTGTTCCCAGTGGCTGGATCCCTGTCCTGATACATCTTACAATGATCAATAACTCCATTTATTTTTATTTTGAGCATAGGACCCTCTCCAATGGAGTACCTCTGTACTATTCGATTTTTCTGAATGTGACTAACTCTATTGGAGTAACTAAATGTATCTTTACTTTCAGCACAGGACCCTCTCCGCTGGACTACTTCTGTTTTGCTTGATTTTCATGTGATTACCTGTATTGGAGAAAGTAACGTCATTTCGTTTGACTTTCAGCAAGTGATCCTTTCCATTGAACTACGTCGTTTCTGTTTGATTTTCAGAACATTATGTTCAGAATGTGATTACCTGTATTGGAGTAATTAACTTAATTTATGTTTACTTTCAGCATATGACCCTCTCAATTGGACTACGTCTATTCTGTGGTGATTTTCAGAATACAGTTAACTGTATTGGAGTAACTTGATTTCGCTTGATTTTCAGAATGTGATTACCTGTATTCAAATAATGTTATTTGTATCCGTTTTATCCATGTGACTCGCTTATTGGACTATTTTATTCTGTTTTGTTTTCAGAATGTGACTCCAACCATTGGGGACCAAATTGTGAGAACTCATGCCATTGCCAAGCGGGAGCCTCACGGTGCGATAACATCAGAGGGTGTGTCTGTCAGTCAGGGTGGACTGGTCTGTACTGCCAGTTGAACATCGACGAGTGTTCACAATGGCCGAATCCCTGTCCTGATACATCTTCATGCAATGATACCATCGGTTCCTACGCGTGCATATGTCACAGTGGCTATGTCAGTGTAGGATCTGGCACGTGCAATGGTAAGATGATTAAATCTCGAATTAGTTCACCTCAATCAGACTTTTGGTTTCTGTTTATGTCGCCAATCTTAGCCACACGAATTAACCTGTTCATGTCGGGAGCTGTGCTGGTGCAACGTTAAAGACCCTGCATGTGACAATGCATTATCTTATATATATGCGAGTCTCCCACAGGTCGCCTTGAGTATATAAGAGAATGCAATGACATAACATTTTTTTTATAAATTGTTATCGAACATTCTTACATCTAAATAATTTTTTAGACTTTTTTATATATTTTTTTACATTCTTTAACAATTTAAAAAAAATTTATAATATTATCTTACATTCTATAACTGCTATTTTTTTTGGTAAAACATTACTGAGTTTCACAAAAACTGACAAAAAGTCACCCACATTCGCCGAAACTTGTACAAAGAGGCACCAAGTTGGTTCAAGTCTCACCCAGTTGATGGAACTTAAATGTTTGTCATTTGATGCAATCAATTTAATACAATCATGGTAGATATGTGATAATTCAATTCTTTAATCTCACTAAACAAATACATATGATATGTGTGTGCATACAAATGTATACACAAATAAGTGGCAAAAGCACATTCAACAGGTACAAAGTAGTATATGAACATGTAATATTAATATTTTAATTGAAGGCACATCCACATTCAGAACTTGTGCCATGACAAAAACAAGTGTGAAGGAAGATAAATAAATATAAAATAATGTTTTAATGTGTTGATTGCGGGTGTTCTAAATTATTGTACATACATATATTGACATTTTCGAGGGTACTGTACACTAAATCCGGTCATTTATGGGACCATCTCATTTTATACTCATCAGAATATATGCAACAAATGAATGAATTTAAGCCATATATGAGTTCAATATACACTCATTTACTTTATGAATGATGCAAGAAAACATTATAATTATAATGAAAATTTATTGATGGCTCCAGTCATAAATTCATTTTCATTATAGTTACCATATTTTTTTTGCATCGTGTATAGAGCACACAAGTGTATTTTTGCACTAATTCATGGCTCAAATTCATCCAGTTGTTGTGTGTATTATGTAGAGTATAAAATTAGATGGTCCATAACAATGACAGGATTTAGTGTACAGTACCCCTTTAACTTTTACAATAACTCTTCTATTTTGTATGCCATTATCTCAAAATAATGTCGGTGCTGATAACCTATGGTAAGGTAAACGAACACCACACCGGATCCCTGGAAATAAACCAGTATAAAGAATCGTCTCGTAGCCGATATGGGATCTTTGGGCTACCAACGAGTCAACAACATGTTTCGGATAGTAGAACAGATGATTATTCGTTCACTTTGTAAATGTTTAAACGTGTGGTAAAAGTATATGATAATTATAAACCCCATATAACTATCCAATCACTTGAAAACACAACATTATATTTTTTTTAAATATAACAGTCAAAAGTGTGCAATAGATAGCCCTATATGAAGAACAATTGCCAAGCCATTTTATCAGCTGTGCAACTGTAGCCTTATATATTGATTTTCAGCATTTAAGTTTTAATGTGTGTTTCATGTAGGACTAGCTGAAAAAGGCTCCCGATGGGAGCCTTTATTCAGAGTTGGAGGGGCCTGTGGCCCATTTGTGCGTTAGGGTCTGGGACCCCTGTGTGTGCGACTGCATCCATACATTTCGCTTCTCGTTGGCGTTTCGGTGTGTTCGAACCTGAACGATAATTGTCCAAACCTGAACGAAAATTGTGTCTGAACCTGAACAAAATCATCGGAAATATTGCGAATCTGGTCCTGAACACTTTGAAATGTTCAAAAGTCGTTTTTCGGAGTTAAACAATAAAAATATCGCCGGTTTGAATTAGGAAGATGTAGTGGTAATCTAATATACATGGTAATACATAAATTTGCGAATCCATGAGCCCAGGGCCAAAAAATTACATAAAGCTAACATTTTCACTGTCGGATACCCGTTTAGGTTCGGACATTCCAAGATGGCGCCGCCCAGTAAAGAAGATAAACGGTAAGTGTATATATTGTCTCCAAGCATCAATTAACGACATATTTCGGTGATACACCTTTAAATAGTTATGTGGGAATTTGTATGTCCAACACCTACGTAACACGCCTTTCGCATGACAGACATGTGAATTGTTGTATTTGGCGTGTCAAGTCGTCATAATGTTTCGAAATTTTATCGAGGCGGCGAAATGTTCGCTTTTTCGTATTTTTTTGGCACTGGGCTCATGGATCCGCAAAGTTATGTATTGTAGTGGGTAGATTAGGTTACCACACATCTTCGGAATGCAAAACCGGCGATATTTTTATTGTCTAACTCCGAAAAACGACCTTTGAAAATTTCAAAATGTTCAGGTTCAGATTCGCAATATTCCCGATTATTTTGTTCAGGTTCAGACACAATTTTCGTTCGGGTTCGGACAAATTTCGTTCAGGTTCGGACGATTTTAGTTCAGGTTCGGACGCATCAAAACCTTACCTAGAAATGACATGCCGAGGTGCAGTCGTGTTCTTATTGTGCGTGTTATTTATGAACATGCATTGTTATATCTAAATATGTCAGCTGAAATTTCCAAATATAGGTGGTAAATTCTCCGAATTAATGGGATAAAAGCCACAGTTAAATATTCTCGAGCAATGTCGACTATACACCAGCTAGTGGGAAATGAAATTACATTGCCATATTACATATGAGCAACGTGGTAATATTACTTATCTTCTGCAATATCGAGGGTACATGGATATTTAATACCTGGTTGTCAATTTTGAACCCCGAGGCAGAGCCAAGGCATTTCAGAAAGAGACATCCGGGTATTAAATCTCCATGTATCCCACGATGTTGGCGGAGATAACGATTTTGTCCCCACATCAATAGCTACCATGCGGTGTGATTTTCATAGGTTATCAGATAAATTCACACCAATCAGCACCAATAAGAATAATTCAGTAGCAGACCTATCGATCCTGTGTTAGGTGACGTCAAGCTCAGCGCGCTAGAACGTCGCGATTAGTGAAACTGCTAGTTCAAGGGTAATTCATAACCCCGATATTTCACGTGCTCTTATACCCCACTGTCAAGAGTTACGGAGGACATGGTGCATGATTTAAACGTGACGTTGTTGTTATAAAAGGCCTCAATCACTGAATGCTTGAAATGGATACTGTACTCAAATGTTGTTGGTGTCTATAGTCTTTGAGTCGTAGAAAAAGGTAACCAGCTTTCCGTTATTTCAAAGTTTGTTGAGTATGAAGTAATGTTATGGATGGCAGATTAGCCGGAATGCAAAAATACCAAACTTTGTCATTGTCGAGTAATTTCTGTACAGTTTTCAAGCAAATATATCAAATAAATTTTATGTTATATACTCATTTAAGTTATTTTCACTAGCCATTGAATGGCTTGGGTATATGCCCCTTATCAACATATGTTTTACACGATCGTATGTGCCATGCGTTGCCCAATCCACTATCCGTCAATTAATTTGATTACGTCTTGTATACGGAAATTCGTAATTTAATTTTTGGCTCCATTCATAAATTAAATTGATATCAAATTATGAACTTTGATTTTAAGATAACCTGTTGATTTGAACGTTTACAGAATACATCTTCAATAAATTCCCGGTAATACCAACGATCTAATATCGATAATATACAGAAAGATTAGTAATTTGAGTCGGAGAACGTTTAAAGAATACATCTCCGACTCAAATTACTAATCGTTCTATATATTATCGATATTCGATCGTTGGTATATTACCGGGAATTTATTGAAGATGGCGTACAGTACCCCTTTAACTCAGTTCTGAAATTGACATGAATGTTACCAAGCTCCGTGCAAAGTTCAGTGCAAGACTTACCTTAACGAGGGGACTGAACTCTGTTTTGCAGCTTGGAATGTTACATCACCACCAGTGAATACCAGTCTAATATCAATGGCCATGCGTGCACTATATAACATGTAACAATATATAAGAAGATGTATCGACAGTTATGTACAGTTATCTGCCCATCTACCTGCGGCCTCGTATGTGGATGTGGAAGGGAACCACTTGAGCGCATATATGTATCCCACATGCATAAAATAAGAAACTCCGCCCAAATTATTTGCGAGTGTGCTAAAACCATGCCACGTGTTCCACATTAATTTTATCGTTTTTTTTTACGAATAGAAGATAATCAATACGCACAAAATGGCAATAAGAACGCGACTGCACCTCGGCATGTCACTTCTATGCGAAGTTTTTGATGCGTCCGAACCTGAACGAAATTTGTCCGAACCCGAACGAAAATTGTGTCTGAACCTGAATAAAATCATCGGGAATATTGCATTCTAAACGGGTATCCGACAGTGATTTTGCCGCCTCAAGAAAATTTCTAACTTTTATGACGACATTTCACATGCCTGCCATGCGAAAGGTATGTTATGTGGGTGTTGGGTAACATTTCTACATAACTGTTCAAATGTGTATCTCCGAAATAAGTCGCTGATTATGCTTGACAATATATACACGTACTGTTTATCCTGACCACTGGGCGCCGCCATCTTGAAAGGTATTCAAACCTAAATGCGTATCCGCCAGTGAAGTTGAGACCCTTTTATAGCGATACCGTCTTGTGCCGGTTCCTTGCAGCGAAGTTATGCAATGTAGAATTCCGATGTGTCGGATCTTTCAGAGTGGTATCGCCCGTTTTAATGATCAGGTACGTACTCTGTACCGCTGCCCCGCACCATTATTAACAAGAAAACCATAGTCAGAAAGGGTAACGCCTTCAAGATCATATTATTAGCCATAAATATAAATTATAATATAATATATATTGGTTACATTAATGCACCGCCTCAGAATTCCGTTAAAACAACTAATCTTTCAGATTATTACAAAAAACTACGGCTTATTACTGCAGGTTTTTCATTCACCAAACCAGAAAGCTTTTAAATGTGGATCAAAAATTGTGTTCCCGCCATAAAATTTTCAAGTGTGCATGGCCCAGCCATTGTTCATACCTAAACATCGAACGCAATCAACGCGGTCATAATAGTTACACACTGCAACTATAAGACATCCAGCGAATACACACCCCACGAAAACCCGAAATGTGTTGTCATGCTGCGAGATATCCCATCGCTATAGCTCAATTTGACACGGCCAGATTAACCTTCATACACTATCCTAAAACAATAAAGCTTCTCAAATCACCGGCATAGTCAGTAGAACTTTCACGAACTTGGACATTCCAACTACAGCGTTTACCGGCCTCGGGGTCGCAGTACAACTTTAACGCGTCCCAAAATAACCGGAAAAACAATTATCTATTTATAAAATCCCCATGGGACCACATATTTCTAAATTTGTAGAACAGTATACACCGGTAGCGTTAATAAAGCAATACACCGGATTGGTTACACAAAATTAGTGACGACGACCGATAAAAGTAATTATTTAATCACGATTCATACCACGATCACTTATGGCGAAAGTTGTATATAAAAGACATATCACGTGGAACAAATGCAATACACACGTATCTATAAAGAACTGTTTTCATTTTGGTCCAAATCTCGAATTATACTTGTATGATAAATGTTTTTAATTAACATTACTTTTAGGAAATTAATATTCACATATTTATAGCAAGACCCATAGGGGATTACCCATGATTCAGAGAATATTACCAAAATATGACAGCATTTCCCCAAAGTGAATAGCTGTTTGAGAAGATGTCCCATCCGGTGGAAATTGTTCTCATTGTTTTATTTTCAGTATGTGACTCTGAACATTGGGGACAAAACTGTGAGCACGCGTGCCAATGTCAGGCGGGAGCGTCACAATGTGACGTCGTCAGTGGATGTATCTGTCGAGCAATGTGGACCGGGCATTACTGTGAAGGTAAGGTGCATGCTACACTGTGATCTTATTTCAGCATGTGATTCCGATCATTGGGGATTTGCCGCTGGTTAAGTTGGCCTAATAATCTGCTATTATGTTTATGGGACAAAATTATGCCGCGCTGTTAGGAAAATGTGCCGTTATCGGGGGGGGGGGGGGGTAATAAAAATGTGCAGGAATGTATGTCGGGGAGGTGGGTGGTCAATGGGGCAAACAAATGCACGTTTTGCGCATGTATTTGACATGTGTAACGGCTTAGAACATATTATAACTGTAAAAAAAACAACACATGTGTGTTACTGGGAGCTCATATGGGCCTTAGTGGCTATGGCATGTTGCATATATTTCCTTATATATATGAATAGGCGCGTGCTACATATAACTTGGCATAGCACCGCTTCTTTACATTGATTCAGGCGGATTAATACTATTTCGAAAAAATCCGCACATGACCCCAACACCAGACAATGCAAAACGATCGCTTTGTTCATCAATGTTAAATTCTTGTTAAACTCATTGCACTAACGAAAATAGACACAAAAACAAAGAGACAAATTGGGCGACTATATTTCCGTTGCTAGCCCCATAGCGCAATAATGTCGTATACGGTTGTGAAGCGCCTACGACTCGTTGTATATCAAATTTATCAAACTCGTTTCATAAAATCTTATATCCCAACATAACTCGTTGGAGTTCCTCTATATATACATGTTCTGCATTAATGTGTAGCTGTGGCAATTAAAGCATAGCAGGTATACACGTAACTACCGACAACCGGATTTGGGACAGCACCCCATTCAAGTGATTGCACAGTGTGACACATACACAGCACGCCACGAGTGTGCTAAATTGTTTGTCGATATGGCATGAGTGCTAGTGCGAAGATAGAACGAGTTACGCAGCCTCGATTTATATCCTTCAGCAAAGGCACAAGTGTCGTATCGACAAACCCATTAGCACACATGTCGTTTTGTGTGTACTGCACGTTGCCTATTCTAGAATCCGTGAATTAAAAAAAAGAACACAGCGTGTAATAAATAGAGAATACCTACAGTTTGTGTTTGAATACCGAAATATATCATGAGTGTCTACAAGCCTCGAGTGCAAATACGATATTTCTTTCCAGACACGAATGAAATGTTGCAGGTAATCAAACAAAAACTATAGGTATTCTTTTTACTATATGCGGCTTATTTAGGCTCAGTTGCTAAGTTAAGTCTTAATTAATTAACCCTTTACCCAACAAACCGGCCAAAAACGGCCAAATAAAGCTGCAACAGCCTAAATTATCTTGGGTCTGTCTCAATAAAACCATACAAATATGGATATCATTGGAACCGGCTCATTGACCACATTGTGATGGTTACAGTTATGCCCTGTGCCAATGCAATCTCTTATATATGCGAGTCGACCATAGGTCGCCTCGCATATATAAGAGAATGCATTGGCCTAAAAACAATCTTTTTTTAACACTTTTTACCATTTTTTCTTACATTCTTTAACAATTTTATAATTTTTAATGTGTTAAGCCAATGCATTCTCTTATATATGCGAGGCGACCTATGGTCGACTCGCATATATAAGAGAATGCATTGGCACAGGGCCGTTTTGTTGGGTAAAGGTTTAAATCATTATACTGTTTCCTAAGAGCGCACCTGTCAGTGTTTAAAAACAGGAAAGAGCCTAGGCGTAAAGTTGAATTTCACAAACTGCGACTCAAACATAGACTTTTCGACTGATCACGCACCATCATAAATTCATCGCTTTTGATTGGCTAGTGGATAGTGTGCACGGAATGATCACTCGATCGACCTTTGCAGTTCGTATAAGTTTCAAGCCCTAGAGTGAAATAACGCTATCTTGTGTGAAATAACATATATATCGTAGTTCACTGTGGCTTCTAAAAGATAATACAACGATCTACGTTTCGGTGATTTCCCGCTATTGTATAGGCAAGCATATAATAGAGAGTGTTTCTCAATGTTTCCCCGTGTTGTCCATGTGCGAACAATATCATTGGTGGAAACCACATACATGGTTTGTGTAGAATTTTACTGGAACAAAGGTTGTATATTTCATTCATTTGAGGACTGAACATTATGTATCGCTCTGATCCTGGACGCTTTCTTTGTGGAGTGCTACCATTACAATAACTATCTACTTGCGTTTCAGACATTATAACCACGACACCAAGGCCAACAACTCGAACATCAACCACGACACCACACATATTGAGGTCGACCACACCAACGGACCGAGACATGTCAACCGCCGCGACCACACCATCGGACAGGGACATATCTACCGCCGCGACCACACTCACCACGCCGGATTTCGTAATGTTTAAAACAACACGAAAGCCAAATGGTAATAAGCGAGGTCCTCGATATAAAATATGTTGTCATAATATTATTAATGTTATATCACGGAATCTGTCTGAAAGACGTCTGGTTTGACACCATATAACTACAACACCACTGGCTAAGTGGTCGTGCTTATCTGTTATGTTGTCGGTGGTCCTGCTGAATTGCTATGATGCTGGTAGGGCAAATTAATGCCGTTACAGAAAAGTACCGTTATTTTTCTAAAATTGTCATTTTCACGGTATTTGGCCAAAAATCCGAGCAATTTGGGAAAAGGTCAGTGTCTGTATAAAACATTCAAAAACATACATATTTAAAAAAAATGTAATAATGGCTGCGCTGGTGTTTGTAAAACGACACGAATAACCTCGTGATTGTAGTAAATTTACAACTAGTACAACCAATATTGAAATATTTCTCAATATATTTGTTTTTGAATGTTTGACACGCATGATGGCTTTTCTTTGAGATGTTCAGACTGTCCGAACACCGCCGAAATGAGAACGTTAGAAAACAATAATGGTACTTTTCTTAACAGCATCAGTGTTTCCTAACAGCATCAGATTACCCTAACAGCATCATAACAATTTAGCAGGACCCATCAGCGTCGTAGCAAATTTGCAGGACCATTTGACAAGGTGTGTAAAAGTTGTACATTTTCTGTATACCATATTTGATTTTGATGGTCAGATATATGTATCGGATTTCAAAAGAGGAAGTTTTGACACGTTTTGAATTCTGTTCAGGCGAGCAAACATTTCAACACTCGCCACGAGATGTAAGAGACCGCTGTCTATAATACACTTATTTCATTATATTTACATACTAAGTGTGATTATCACTAAATCCAGCATTCTGATTGGTCGGCGCCCACGTGGCTAGTTGCAATTATTTCTCGGTGAACGCGCAACAGCTCATAACTGCAGCCTCATAATTACATCGACGCATCATAGGTTTTGGAAAGACGAACGCGTAATGTTTTGTGCGCATTTGGACTCGCGCAGGATTGACTTAATAAATCATCGGGTTTCAATATAAAGAGAAATTGTTCCTGTTAACTTTTGCCAAGGTTGCTAAGGGATATTTTGGGCTGGTTTTGTCACGATACACTTTTCGATTTAAATACATTTACAAAAGTGGCTTTTTCGCTAAATGTATATAAATATAAGGATTAACTGTCATGTGGACTGTTTTTATGGAGATGTAACCAGTCCAGATGACAGTTAATCCTTATTTATACCATAATTGGCTATGCTACTGTGTGTATAACACCTGTTTTGTAAATTTCATCTTTACACCCTACTGTGGGTATAACGATTCCTACTATTGGTATAAATTTCTACTGTTGTGTAAATGTTTCAACGGCACTTTATGTGTTAAAAGTTTATACCCACAGTAGAACGACCCGTCATTTGACCTCTGGTGACCTCGCTGTCGAAATTTAGCCCAATTTTTCGTCACGCCCGCTTCGCGAAGTAAATACACAATTTTTCCGACTCAAAACACTCTGAAATGCGATAAGTGGTCTAAACACAGAGATATATACTATCCAATTCCATTTACTGGGTTTACTTGTCAAAAAATGACACATTAAAGTTAGTTTAAAGATGTTTTATGCTAAGTGCATGCACCGACAAAGTACACGTTTTATACAGGTCGGCGATAGCTGTTGAAAATGTAAACAAAACAAACGCACGTGCTCGTCTGCCTTTCCGTGTTTAAAGCGAACGACGGGTTACATTTTGACAACAACGTATAGATTGTTAATGGTATCTGCAATGTGGGAAATCTGAATGTGTGTTCACATCAGCTGACTGATGCCCAAGAAAGTGGCGGATCACCGAATTTCCTAGAACTATGTATTACTACGCGTGACCCACATTCATGGTAGCTTAACATATTTGGGTCACTCGGTGCACATACATGTTAACAGTCACCAACGGAGTAGCAATACATTTACGAAGCGACCGAAGAATAATAATTATGGTATAAACAAAATACACCCATAGTAGCCGAGAATAAAAAAAATTCACCACTCGTGAAATTGTGGTTTTTTTAACCACTCGCCAAAGGCTCGTGGTTAAAACCACAATACCACTCGTGGTGAAATTTTTTTATTCTCGGCTACTATGGGTGTATTCTATATATAAACATGTTCACGGTGGGGAATCACGTGGCTTCTAGTTGATGAGTACCACTCATTCAAAATGGCCGAGGCGATCGAAAACGCGACCAGAAACAAGGAAAGGTGTAATAAACTAAGATATGACATATTACATAGTATTTTGACAGCTACGAGCAGATGCTATACGATTTTTCAAACAAGCTGATACCTCATTTATGTCCAAATTCATATTTGTTTGCTCTTACCTTCTGACCAGACCAAAGTTGCCAGTCGAAGGATTCTCCTGTCTTTCGCCACTGCTCTTTTCGGTGTTTGTCAACGATCTAGAAGACTTCTTAAAAGATTGCTGTATAGAAGGTTTACCATTTGTTGATGAAACATTTTTTGCTCAATTCGGTGACTACTTACGCATATTATGTATTTTGTATTCAGATGACACGGTTTTGATCTCAGAAAGCCCAGAGGAAATGCGAAGAGCTCTTAGTGCTTACAGTGATTACACTGATGCGTGGAATTTATCAATAAACGTAGATAAGACAAAAATGCTTATATTTTATAATCGCAAAGCGAATGACATTGATACCATGAAATTTGAACTCAATGGGGAAAATATTGAAATAGTAGATAACTGTTGTTATTTAGGAATACATTTCTATACCAACGGAAGGTTTTGCAGATCCATAAAACGTATGCAAACATTAGGTACTAGAGCCATGTTTGGTCTACTACAGCGAATCGGGAACCTTAACTTAGGTCCTGCTGTTGCGTTTCGACTTTTTGATAGTACAATTGAACCAATACTTTTGTATGGTAGCGAAGTCTGGGGGTTCGAGAATTTCGAATGCATAGAAGAGGTTCATTTAAAGTTTATGAAATATGTCTTGCACATGAAGTCGAGTACACCAAACTATATGGTTTACGGGGAAACTGGAAGGTACCCCTTGTCGATTTCAGTGAAAAAGAGAATGCTTGGGTTTTGGTCGCGATTAGTGAAAGGTGATTGCTCAATATTAGCGCAAAAGTTATATAAACTTCTCTATTTCATCGAACAAAGTTCCTATTTGAACGGTAAAACGATCAAATGGATCACATGTGTCAGAAGTACGCTGTCCTCTCTAGGGTGGGGGTCCCTCTGGGACTCGCAACACTCTTTAAGTAAACTAGAGTTGAATATATTCATGGAAGTTCGTAGAACAAAATTTGTTGAACAATGGAAGAACACGATTGAGTCATCAGATCGCGGAAAGTTCTATGGGCTGTTTAAAAAGAATTTCGGAATGGAAGCATATATGACTATTACGACAAACAGTTTGATGACATATATTGTTAAGATACGCACTGCTAATCATAGACTGCAGATTGAAAGGGTAAGGTGGGGTAAAGCCAAAAAGGAAAACAAGAAAAATAAGAATACAAATTTCTGCCAGCAATGCAAGACGGCGATAGGCGACGAATTACACTTTGCACTAGAATGCACGGAACTCACACATTTAAGACGAAAATATTTGCCTAAAACTTACCATACGGAACCAACTGAAACTAAATTAGTGAAATTACTCACGAGTGCTGACCCAAATGTTCTAAAGCAGTTTGCAATCTTTGTGAAGTTGGGTTGTAAGATTATTGATAGGAATTAACTAATTGACAGCGGCAATTTATAACTACATCTGCTTACCATGATTACGGTGATGACATATATTACGACAGAAATAGCGAAAATGCGATATATATGGAGTATGACAATAACTGCATGTGGTGGTGGTGGTAATGATGATACTGTTTCGAATGGCGGTGATGATGATGATGATGTTGATGGTGATGCTGCCGATGATTATAACGAAACCGACGATGATGATGTTTATAATGATGACGAAAATGACAGTGGTGGTGAAGATGATTAGTATGGCGATGATGTCTGATGGCGATAATCACGATGACGGTGATGATGATAATGATGGTGGGGACGATGATTATGATGATGATATATATGCTTGAGATGACGATAGTGATGACGACGACGACAATGATGGCAATTACGACGATGATGACGACGGCGACGACGATGATGAAGATTTTGATTATCATGATAACGATGATGATGGCGATGATTATGACGATGATGTTATGATGATGGTAATGATGATGATGGTGGTGGTGGTTGTGGCGACTATGACGACTATGACGTCGATGAAGACGATGCTGGTGATGATGATGATGATGATGATGATGATGATGATGATGATACTGAAGACGACGATGACGATGATGATGATGAAGATGAATATGAGGATGAAACGACGACGACGATGATGATGATGATTATGAGGATGATGATGATGGTGACGATGATGATGATAATGGTGACGGTGATGATGATGATTATGATGATGATGATGGTGATGATTATGATGACGATTATGATGATGATTACGATGATGATAATGATGATGATGATGATCATTATGATGATGATGTTGATGACGATGATGATAATGGTGGTGATGATGATGACGACGACGACGACGATGATGATGATGATGATGATGATGATGATGATAGTACAAATATGCACCTCGGCCATAGAAAAATGGCAAGCCAGTCAACAGTGGCCCCCTTTTGTAAATATATGTATATATGTTAATTATTTAATACTCTGTATTCGCCACTTAATTGTGACATTGAGTTAAATAAACAATCACACTGGTGTGTTCCACGCACCTCCGACTGGCAACTTTAGTCAGAATGTTATAAAAAAACCACAAAGTATTTCCGAACAAATAAGGTATCAGCTTGCTTCAAAATTACTAGCGCTTATGCTCATAGCAGTCAAAATGCTATGTTGTGTGTCAGTTCCTCATTCCGCGCTCCGCGTGTATACTAATGTAGAGATTATTGTATCCTATGGGCGCTGGGGTTTTTTATTTATAGAATGGGATTTTTTGGACGGATTAAAAGTCGAACTGCGACCCGGAGGCCGAGTTCGGTACTAAAAGGTGTAGTTGGGAATTTCAATTTCGATTTCAAAAGTTATTCGGATGCCAAGAAGTGCAAGGCTGTATGAGTTGGTCATTCTTGAAACCAATATATTTTATATTCTATAATTACAATCATGGGTATATAATATAATATATTATCTTGAGCGTGTTACCATTTCTGACTATGGTTTTCTTGTATATTATGTTTTTGTGCGTTTACGGCATAGACTCTGCCATTTTGTATGCGCCGTACTCACCAACCTCGAAACCACGTGATTCCCCATCGTGATGCTTGATAACCCCAACCACCATTACAATGACAATTCAACCTCGCATTGTGTGAGTAGTTCACTAACTATAGCATAGAAATCAGATAGAATCATGCACAATTACTGGATACCACACTGCAGTGTACTGACTGCTGGTGTGTAATAAACACAAAATCAGACAAGCATGTGCAGGAGGTGAGCTTTGTCGCCCAGTGGCTCTCGTCGTAACATTACGCCATAATAACAAAAAAACGCGTGCGATAACGACATCCACACGAATAATGGATCTTATAGTCATTCCTTATAATCGTATGCCAGTGCATTAACTGGCAACACTGCAAATGAAACTGGACATTTCCTGAAATATCTGTATCGTATTTTCAAGCATTTAAAGAGTTAATTGATATTGCAACGCAAATGAGCCCATAATAAAATTAGGATTTCAATGGCCTCGTTTTCAAATATTTATTTCCTGTATGTTTTACCGGCGTCGAAACAGCTGATTGGAAACCAAGATAACTGGAGTTGAATGTGCGCCCAATTTAACAACACGCGGTGATCGCGTATTCGGCTTGAAGTGATGTAGATAGTTCATTGCTTTTTATGAAGTGTACACTTCAGTTATTGATTTTGGACCTCGGAAAGGTTCGTGTAAACCGTGTGGCGATTTGTACTGATTCTTATGGGCGCTAATTTTGTGAATGTAGGGGGTGTGTTGGTTATTCTCTGAACACCCTAACCGTGAGACATGCATAGTGTGTGTTTAAACTGACTAAAAATCCATTCGGGAATCAAGGGGTTGATGGATATATTGGTTTCGTTTCAGCCTTCACGGTGCCAGACCCGGAGTCGAACAATCTCTACATCATTCTGGGCATTTCGATAACCTTCCTTGTCGCCGTCGTCGCCGTCATAATAGCCGTTATGTGAGTACGATATACGTATGATATGTGATTTATATCAATTCATGCATTGTTTGTTTCCTTAACCCTTTCAGTGCCAAATCCGATTTTTGTATCAACCCATATTTCCTTGATCATTTTTCAAATGTATTGATTATAATAATGTGATACATTGATGGAAAGAGCTTTTAGAGCTTTTTGCATCAATGTATCAAATTATTATAATCAATAAATTTGAAAAAATGATCAAGGAAATATAGAATATACGCATAGCGTTTCTGAAAAACAAATTTAATCCACGAGTGGGATTGGCGATTTTCACCACGAGCTTCAGCGAGTGGAGTAAATCGCCAATCCCACGAGTGGATTACATTTGTTATTCAGAAACACTGTGCATATATTTTGTTCATGCCACGATCTTTACAATGCGATGGATAAACACTTTTCCGTTCAAATTGTATGAAGAAAGTTTAATCCACCCTGCGAAGTTTAATCAACAGTAGGCACGTTTGATTAAATGTAAAATTTAAACAGATGGCTTTATTTATATGGTAAGATACGCGTCGTATAGTATAAATATGGGTTGATACAAAAATTTGACTTGGCACTGAAAGGGTTAAAGGGGTGATATACTCCAATTTAATAGATTTCCGAGAATAACAGCGATCTAATAAATATCGATAATAAATTATAATTAACTTGAGTCGAATATGTCTTTTATAAACGTTCAGGTTATTATGTTATCTTAAAATCAAGTATAAAAATTTGCACCCATAAATTAAGTTACGAATTTACATCTACAACACGTAATCAAATTAAATGACGGGATGCGGGTTGCACACGAAAACCGTAGCCAGAAATGGTAACGCGCTCAAGATCATATATTATATACCCATGATTGTAATTATAGAATCTTTTTCATTTCTGTTATTTGTAATTGGCATAGCTTATAACAAATAAAAAATCAACATTATTGAGATAATGTAAACGCCAATAAACGAAATTGAAAATCTCAAAGTTCTACACCTTTTACCGGGCCCGGCCCCGGTGTCGCACTACAGCTCGACGTCGGGATCGCACTTCAACTTTTAATGTGTCCCAATAATTAACATTCTATAACTAGAACCCCCATGCGCTATGGCAGCGACCAGGCGAAACAAGAATTTGTACATTAGTATACACGCGGCGCGAGTACTAAAATATATATTGATACAGTGTGTCCGATTTTGTGAATGGGGTCCCCATATAATAGGGTGAATTTAGTGACGCTACACCGCACGTACATCGGGCTAGCATCACCAAATTCACCCATCATGGCCTCATTCTGCCTATGCCTCATCTTCTGGGAAGTATCTACATGTATAGTCTCAAATTAACAATGTTATTAGATTCCCTTTCCGTTCAGTGTTTAAATGGCTTGGCACCATCTTACATATCCGATATCGTTGTACGTTATCAACCATCCAGACAACTCAGGTCTGCCCCGTAGAACTTGTTAACCCTTTCAGTGCCAGGTCCGATTTTTGTATCAACCCATATACCCTGTGCCAATGCATTCTCTTATATAAGAGAATGCATTGGCCTAACAATTTTTGCATCATTTGTTATTATTTTTTACAACTTTTTACAATTTTAATAATTTTGTCCTATAAACTTTAACAGACTTATTTTGTAGGTTTAGTGCCAGGGAACTTACGTTTTTGCATGGGCATCAAAATTATTACTGTGAATGCTTGGTGATAGTTTTGAGTTATAACATGCCCCTAAGGTTTTATCCAGTTTATTTTAAATTCGCTATAGCATGCTTAAGCATACCCAAAAACAATTCAACCCCAAAAAATCTATATAAAAAAAAAATTTAGGGCCGATTTTACAGACCGTAAATTAGGGCCGATGATATCGGCCCCTGGCACTGAAAGGGTTAATACACCCATACTCCAGGCAATATAGAAGCTTAGGTCTGGGGACGTAACATTTTGAGAGATAGAGCACAGTAGCACTGGGCTCTCTACATTAGTTGAAAAATGTCCAACTTGAGGGGGTGTCAAGTTGGACATTTCCAACAGTTTGAAAGCTTGAGGCAACACAAGGGGATGCAACTGGAATTGTGTGAGTTTGGTCTGGTTTAAGGGTGTGGGTTCAATTGCAAATTTCAATGTTCAACAACCCAACATGGATAATATAGCCACGTCCCTGGAAAAACGTAAAATAAATTTCGTGTTTGTTTCTTTTTCATCTCCAGATACTTCTGCAGACAAAAGCGAAACTCACAGAAGCCGCCACCAGATTACGATACGGCTACCAGAACCGAAGAAACTGCGAAGGACCATGACTATAATAAAATAAACAACATCATGATTGGAAAAAATGTTAAAGAGGTGGGAGATAAGAAGCAAAATGGTGTCGATAAGTTTGATCGGTACACAACGCCAATGGAAGCGAAGAATTCTCATGGATATCGTACTCTCGATTCCGGTGTCGGTGGGTATATAACGCCAGTGGAAGGGAAGGATTCCGGTGTGGAAAAACAGAAGAAAGAAGGGACGAACGAGAGGCAAAATCCGAAGAAGCACCATAGTCGCCGCGACGGAAAACAGAGAGGGAGCGGAGACGCTGCCGAGCACCATGTGTATGACGAAATCACCAATGCAAGCAGAGCAGACGAGAAACACGAAGATGACGAAATCTATGACGAAATACCGGCGGACAAAGCTGATTGGTCGAACACAGTTAGGTCGGCGCAGACTGTTAGTAGCCATTACGACCTACCGTCCGACACGAGCAGGGGGTCTGTTGCCATTGATGGCACAACACTAGGATGCAGCGATGACGATTATCTACAGTATGTGTCTGAGAATTCGACCCAATTGGACGGACATTCGCAACCGGGTACCAAGAGGTCCCCACTTGCATACTCCAGTTCTAACCGTTACCAATATATGTAGACGAATTGTAACCGCCACCAATATATGTAGGCGAATTGTATATATTCTTTGTATTATAAAGTTATTCGTATGTATCGTAATATGGTTACAGGCCCACTTAATTTTCGAGTCACCGATTATGTTTGTATAGTGCCTTGATATATGGCTTTAAAGGTACTCAATCCGAACAGAGGGTTCCCCATCTCAACAGATTCCAACAACAACAATCCGATCAGAGGGTCCTATATTACTATTTCTTTGGCTTTGGGGGTACAAAATATTTGATTCGAGTCGAGGAACCCATCAAAAAAGCTCAGAGTTATTAGATATTGATTTTTGAAATTTTTTATTTACTCGAGATGAGTACTAATAATTGCCTTCAACTGCCGTAATCTGATCGGGATGTATACACCAAAATCTATTCAAACAGACAAGGATGGATAACTCTAAAATCAAGTGGTAATAATAACGCAATTTTGACTGAGTTCTGGGCCAGAAAGTATTCCCGATAATGAAAAATAATAGATTTCTAAAATCGATATCTAACAAATCTGAGCTTTGATGGGTGACTTCCTCGACTCGAATCAAATATTTTTGACCCCCGAAGCCATTGAAATAGTAATTGAGAGGAGTTTTATCGGATTGAGTACCTTTAATAGCAATCTATGCCATAAAATATGATTAAACTACTATAATTCATTACCATTTGGAACGTCTGTGTCTCAGAAGGTGTCCATAGAGTAATAGCAAATCATAAAACCATTCCCCCGTTATGGCTCCCAGAATGCAACAGATTTCAAACTTTAGTTTGTTTTCAATGGAAGGGGAATAACTCTATATATAAATATATAGAGCTATTCCCCTTCCATGAAAATAATCGACTTTGTGCAGAAACTTTAGCACATAAAAGACGTCGATATCTCAGCAAAAACAACATGTTCACAGTTTATTACATCGAATAAGTTGAAAATACAACGTGTTGGAGCTTCCTCTTTCAAATGGTATATAACATGGCATATGTTTTATATAATGTGATCTGGGGATTTGAAAATTAAGTGGGCATTTAAGTGACTGGAACCTATCATTGGCTTAAAAATGGCAGCACAATGTCTAACATTGAAGTCAGAATTCATTGTTTTCGATTCTTTACCTGTACCAATAACTGAACCAAGAATGACAGCGAATATGCTATGTATCACGTTGTGTTAGATCACTCCAGATAAATATGACTGTAGAGTTGAGAAGATAGAGTGTTCAAAACTATTTCGACGTTGTGACGGCAAAATCTCGTTAGCCCTTTCAGTGCCAAGTCCGATTTTTGTATCAACCAATATTTCCTTGATCATTTTTCAAATTTATTGATTATAATATAATGTGATACATTGATGGAAAGAGCTCTATTATTATAATCAATAAATTTGAAAAATGATCAAGGAAATATTGGTTGATACAAAAATCGGACTTGGCACTGAAAGGGTTAAACAACGTGATATCGATAGAGATTTCAAACTCTGTGTACCCTCCATCAATATGTTAGATATCCATTTTTGCAATATTGGTGATGAGTTGTTTGGATTTCAAAGTATAATGGCTTGCTGCTAAAATATTTGGAAAATATTTATTTTAAAACGTTGAAATTGCCATGCGTAATGTTTTGCCATGCACTATTGATTAACAAACTATGACGTATGTTCACGGCGTCATGTTCAGTTCGACAATCGCGTGTTACCGGAAATAACCTCTTCCGTAAATAGAACCATATCTGACTAGTTGACGAATACATGTGAATGGAGCAGATTGTATTCACTGCATGGCTGTACCAAACGTGCATGATCGTGCATTAAATAGTGATAAATAATAACCAATGGCTTTAATATTAGTTCAAGTTTAACAAACGAGTCTCCCAGTCAGCAGAAGTATGATCAATCACTTGCTTGAAATAGTCCGGCAGATATGGTTACTATATATGGCAGAGGTTATTTCCGAGGGAAGCGAAAATGTCCGAGTCGTTAAGAATGGTTTCCCCGCACGTTGTTCACAGCCCTGTATTATTTGACACTTCGTCTGACCTCTTACACTGGGACATTTGCCAGGCAAATATGCGGACAATTGGCCGTATATTATAAACCACAAGTTAGTGATGTAATCCGCATGTTCCATGGTGTTCAGCATTCGGGAAGACGAAAGCTCATTAGGCACATTTCGCATAATTAACGATGACAAGATAATTATTACGAATAGCTATTTGTAGCAGGGGGGAGCCGGAAAAATTTGCACGTATGCTGATTTTTGACTTTCGACCCTTGTTGGTACCCACCCACCCCGCGTCCAAATTTGTTTCCGTTTTCGGCTGTTTTTTCCGACCATTTTTTTACACCCACCCCCTCTTTTAACACTAAAACAGAGATTTGCGGGGGAAAATTCACTGTAAACAGCTGTATATGAATTCCTGTGCATACTATTAGTCATGGATGTGAACATTGACATGTAAAAAAAACATGGCTGCCAGCAGCCATCTTTGGATTTCAAAATTCAATCATTCAAAATTTGTCATTTATGTTAATATTGACATATAGATGTGTTTTAAGCCAAACTCATTGCAAAACAAAAACAGTCAAATATTTACACTCAAACATGCATTCGCGTTGTGGAACATGAATGCAGGATGTTGGTTGGTCGAAATTACGTCACATGACGTCGCGCGCTGACCCCAACTTGCATTCATTTTAGTGTAGACGCAACTTGCTCCGAGCCACGATAATAACGTTGGAAATAGACACTTAAAACTTTTAACTTTTAATCTGCCAGTTGACTCGATTGAGTGTAAATATAAGTAATGAATGTTGATTTTGTTGCGTTCCATAGAGTATGGATGCAAGTTGGTCTGACATGTTCATGTGTGGAACGCTTTCGCGTCCCACACAAAATGTCAGACCAACTTGCATCCATACTCTATGGAACGCAACAATATCAACATCCATTTCTTAAAAAGACTTGCAGGAAAAATATTTTTGAGTTGCGGAAAAAATTGTTTATCCTATCGACCACCCACCCATCCGGCATACGTGCCCGGAAAAAAATGTTTCCACCCCCCTGTTTGTAGTCGTAATTTTTTCGCATGCTCCAAAAACTTTTCGCAGAATTGACTACTACGAGTCCGTTTGTACGACAATCGTGCTTGCCACTCGCAGTGATTATGGTTCTGCGTGCCGTGATTAGTTTGTACTTAATTATGTTGTTATCGGGTCATAGCTTAGTGCTTTGTGTTTTGAAAGATTCTCTTGTCGTTAAAAACGACAACGAATAGAAAGAACACAAATTGTAGTGACGTAGTGCCCGATTCGTAATAAGTGTCTATTTGTCAATCATTATGCGAAAGGTACCTAATATCGCATTTGTCGCACTAAAACGTTATACATCACGTTAGTACCTCAATATTGCTCTATTGTATAGACTGGGGATCCAATTAGCGGCAGTAAATTGGCAGGCAAAACATTCATTCGATTCTGTAATAATATAAATATAAATATATATATATAATATACATGTATATAATATCATTCCATATAAAACTACTTTATTTTCATCTGACAACCACCATACCCTGCCAAAATACTCCCACAAAACCCAAATCATTCCATATGAAACTACCTTATTTTGAAACATCTATCGAACCGGCCCACCCTGTGAATATACTAGTATCCCATCTATTTGAAAAAACTTTGAGTTTTTTAAATCACTCTCACGGGATGGGACTTGTCACAAGTCAACCGGAAATCACTCCCAAAAGCTTAAAGTTTGTTGTCGAATCCCTTTCATATCATCAATGCTAATATTTGTTTTGTAATATATAATGACTAATGTGGAATAAAGACTTTTTACACCAATAATATATATAGTGGGATGGAAACCATTGGGGATCTGGTGAGATTGGTAACCATTCAATTAGTATACACCTTTCGCATAATTTAATTTAATAAGTTAATTATTACGAATAGGGTAACACGTCACTAGAATTTGTGTTCTTTCTATTCGTTGTCGTTTTTGTCCATATTCGTTGTTACGATCGCGGTTTCGTGTTTTCAACAAAACTCACAAACATATCATATAATAATGGGTTCGCGATCGTTTCTCAGCTCCTCAATGTTGGAGATTATTCAGATATCATGTCACTGAAATTGTGAATTGCCATATGGTTTTAATTGTTACCTATTAACCCTTTACCCAACAAACCGGCCAAAACCGGCCAAATAAAGCTTCAACAGCCTAAAATATCTTCGGTCTGTCTCAATAGAACCATACAAATATGGATATCATTGGAACCGGCTCCTTGACCACATTGTGATAGTTACAGTTATACCCTGTGCCAATGCATTCTCTTATATATGCGAGTCGACCATAGGTCGCCTCGCATATATAAGAGAATGCATTGGCCTAAAAAAAATCTTTTTTTAACACTTTTTACCATTTTTTCTTACATTCTTTAACAATTTTATAATTTTTAATGTGTTAAGCCAATGCATTCTCTTATATATGCGAGGCGACCTATGGTCGACTCGCATATATAAGAGAATGCATTGGCACAGGGCCCTTCTGTTGGGTAAAGGGTTAATAGTAATCAAATCGTTGAGAAACCCGAGAATCGTGCCAAACACAAAGCGCTAACAACATAATTACTGCTAGTGACAAGCATGATTGTCTCAAAAACGCACTCGTAACCGTCAATTCTGCGAAAAGGTTTGAAAAACATACGACTACAAATAGCTATTCGTATTAATTATGTCGTCGTTTATTATGCGAAATGTGTCAAAAGTTGTTTCCATATCGTAAAACCTGGCTTTATCACCCACGACAATAAACTACATAAACACAACTCGCCTTGACTTGCCGCTAATGTACATATGTCTTCAAGTAGCACTATTGTTTTGCTGTATATTATCTATTGTATTTATTTCTTTTGCTGTATACTATCTATTGTATTTATTTGTTTTGCTGTATACTATCTATTGTATTTATTTTTCGCTTCCTCCCATGTCGATAAATGTAATCAGTTTCTACGTTCAGATATTAAATAAATTTATAACCATAATCAATTTCGTTCGTGTTAATTACGTTAATTCATGTATAACGCTGGGACCACTTACTTTTAAATAGTATAATTATATTCAACTATTACATTTTCATTTCACTTTATTCTGGTGGTCACCATTTTGTATTTTCGTTTTCCTAACTTCTATCACGAGGCAACGAGTTTAGATATTCTCGTGGATAAAAACAACGAAAGAGATTTTGGAATCTCCACCAATTGTGTTGGCATCGATGTGAATAAAACGCTTTTTAAACCCGCACCGTTTTCTTGTCAGTTCGTGACAGTCCTATTTTTATGTAAATGGCCACGTGTTCCAGTGGTTGTTTCGTTTTAATGTGTCATTCCCCTAAATTATGCTGTCACACACCTATATTTAAAAACCAATGAAAATCTTGAATATAAATGTTTGACAATTGATACGGACTGCTATGCATACGATAAATATATTAGATAGAAATCATTATTTCGGCATATGAATTGATCTTTAAGACAATTTCTCTAGACTTACAATTTTCATTCTGTACCGATTCTAATGTTTTAATCATATCAAATTGTGTTATATATTTGATGTAAATCAGATTAGCTCAACAGACTGAATAAAAAATCTCATATTAGTGAGGTATGGTCATCAGATGATCCCAAAAAAAAATAGTACCAACCACGTGGGTTCGGGATCGCCATTTTTACGAACACGAGATCGATCGTTTACACGAAGGTTACACACGTGACTTTCTAGGTCTAGCAATCATACACATGTATCTGAAGAAGGGACACTAGCAAAGTCCTTGGAAGTTTTCGTTTGAGCGAAATAAATCCGTGCTGCACCACGTCAATCTAACAAATTACTTTATAATCCACAAAAGGACTGTCTGTTATAAGTATATTATGTTATGAAGTTTATGTGGTAAGTTCGCAATTGAAGAGAGGATTTTTTTTAATGCGTTTATGATAAATTTAGTATGAATCGGGCACTTAGTGTGAGCTGTTGCTTCGTAATATGCATGAAGCTATCTCATTGTATGCGCCCATTTTGATTGATTGGTTTATTTGGAGTTTAATGTCGAATATAATACATCTGTCAATTTATTTAAAGGTGCACCCCGGTTACCGTCACACAAAATGGCCACGCGTAGATAGAGGCCTATATATACCGGATTGTTATGCATAAATATTAAAATTATGTATATGTATATATGTGCGCGATTGCAGCCCGAATATATGTGCACATGTTTATGGGGAAGTATATAGTACATATATAGGTATATAATATAGTAGCAAATATACAAGGGTGAAAATGTCACTATTAGTTTTAAATCCTATAAAATAATAAAAGTTTCCAGATAAATTTAATATAGTTAGTACGGTACCAGTAGTGTTGTTAAAGATACGGCGGCCTTTGTCGTGGGTGGAGCTGTTAAAATAGTAACATCCACTAAAACCGCCATAAACACAAAGAATTATATAATAGGCAGATGTTGTTCTTATACAAATCATATATTGTCGTGAAACTGGTTATTATGCACAAGGGGATATGCTATTCATCTTTAAGGTCAAACCTGATCCAATTTCCATTTGGAAACTCTGGGTTACATGTCGAGACGAACCAGCCTTTTTCGCCAACTGTGTTATCATGGCACGCACTCTGAACAGAACGACATATGATAATGATTCTGTATGCTATCACTGCAAACTAAATTATTCGAATCAATTGTTTCATATGTATAGTAAATGCTCGTCTGAATTCGCTTTGATAACGCGGAACACATTCTGGTACTCCATAATTGACCGATTTGGAATACATGTGTTCAACTTCTTGGAAGAAATGTCAGAAGAAACCCTCTAACCTGTTGCTTCGGCGGATGAATCAGCGCAAAATTTCACCTCATCTGCGACGAGAAGCAGCTATTTGGACAATGCGTCGGCTTCATTTGCGAATTATGCGCGGTCTGAACAATACATGGATGTCTTACCATCTTGAATTGTCTTGAAGTAATTATTTCCACAATAAAATTATGTGAACTATTCTTCGGTCTTTGATATGGTGACTCTAAAGTCATGCGACCTCCCGGTGTCTTACTTGGTACTTGAGGAATTAAGTCATGTCCGCGCTGACACTGTTTGGAACCCAAAACAGGAATATTAAAGGGAATAATTTGCACAAAATAATTTCAAATTAATATGTATTTAATCTTTAAATAATATAATGGTGTATCATATCAGCTGCAACAAATCACAATCTTGTTGGAAGTATAAACCCATCATTTCACCCCCCTTTAAGAGAAAACACATCAAATTAAGTTATAAATTACATTGACTTATGTCACAAGCACAATTGGATCAAAGAAAATTACTTGCTGACAAAACATTTGATGTTAAATTCCAAAACAACGGAACAATTGTGTTAACACTGGATTCAAAAACATCTATAACAATCTCACAAGGCAAGAAACAGTTCATTCTTTAAAAAGGTGCAAAGACTTGTTTTATAGATGCAGATATTTTCAAGTTAATGTGTGATATGAAATTAAGTATTTTATATCTCCAATCATACTTGGACACCACACCAATGTTGAACAGTGACTTTTTCTGATAAGATTCATTGTCTACTATTTGGTGGACATAAAACAAAAAGACACCACACCAATGTTGAACAGTGACTTTTGCTGATAAGATTCATTGTCTACTATTTGGTGGACATAAAAAACAATGAACAACACTATGGCTGAAGATACATCAAATTCCACAAAAGAAGAGTTCATACATTCATATTATTACAATATTGGAAATCCTGGATCATTTTCTGGAATAACAAATTTACATTCATCTTTTAAAAATAATGGATTTTACCACTACTCTCGAGAATACATAGCAAAATAGTTGAGAAAACAAGACAGGCATACTCTACACACCCAAGTGGATAGGAAATTTAAAAGACTGAATCTGATTGTTTCTGGTATTGGGGATCTTTGGTATATAGACTTGCTATCTGTTCAGAATTTGAAGAAATATAATAATGGTACACAATATTTATTAGTTGTTATAGTTGTATTCTCCAAATTCCTATGATTGCAACCTTTGAAGAACAAGACTGCAGCAGCTGTTATTGATGGTATAAAAAATATATTTAATGCAACTACCAAGAGACCAACAAAAATTCGATCAGATTTTGGAAAGGAATTTATTAATAAAAAAATAACAGCATTTCTTGAAGGAATGAATATACATTTGTTCCCTGTACATAATGAAACTCATGCAACTGTCGCAGAAAGAGTTAACAAAACTATCAAGAGAATTATATTTCAATATTTCCATAAAAATCAAACTTACAAATGTATGGATAATTTGGAAAAACTTAAAGATATATATAATTCAACACCACAGAGAACCTTGGGTTATATATCACCCAATCAAGTCAATGAAGCTAACCAGGGCAAAATGTAGGTATCTCGATATACTAAAAATAAGGAATATTCAAATAAAATTAAGTATAAATTCAATTAAAATGATCTAGTAAGGATCACTTGCACAAAACATATTATCCGTAGATCATATCAAGATCAATGGACTGAGGAAATATTCAAAGTAGATAACAAATTTCATTCCCTTGATATACTATTATACCAACTCAGAGACTATCTGGATGTACCAATTCATGGTTGGTTTTATGAGAATGAATTACAGCTAGTTGAGAAGGATGTTAATAGCCTTTGGTTGATTGAAAAACAGATAAAGAAGCATATAGTGAATCACAAAGTTCAGTGGCTGGTGAAATTCAGAGATTGGGATTCTCGATTCAATGAATGGATTCCAGAAAGTGAAATAAAATCTATAAACACATAGAAAAATAAATGATGAAAAAATGGATGTTTTCATATATTCTAGTAGTAATGATTATAATGATACCTTTCCTGACAATAAACCATACAAATTTACCATAGATACCAAAAATCCAATCATTCTACATGGACAATGGGAAGTAAGCATGAAAGAATTTACACACCTATGTTCAGACAGGAAAAAGATAAAAGAATATAAATTCCGGGAATTATTTGTACACATAGATATTATACATTCTTCTTATCACAGAGCTGAACAAAAACCAATAATAGGAAAAATTACTTCAACTAGTTACACATCACCATGGTGTTTAGAAAGTGCTAACAATCCTTTCATAAAAGTCAGAGTTAGCGAACTGTCGTCCATCAATGTGTATATATATGATCACCTTGATAAACCAGCTACATTTCTCACAGAACCAGTATCAATTGTGTTTCGTTTTCGTAAAATACCACAATGAGCTGAAGCATCGACATACCAGATGCTACAGTCTGGATAGAGTACTATAAACCCCAAGTGCAGAGACAGCACAAATCAAATTTCCAGGATATTGAAAGAGTGAAACAAGCAAAAGTACCTGCGTGTAATAAGATTGAACTCAAGCTAACATCTCCGATGAAACAGACAATAGAACAAGTGAAAGATGAACTGAAAAGAGAAACACCATCAAGTTTTACCACTAAAAACCATTCAAAGAAACGAAAACAGTGTGTAAACAAAACAAAACAAGTCAACCAAAAGTAAAAAATTCAGAAAAAATAAAGTGAACACTGAAGACATATTCACAAATTAAAACAAGTATGGCTATGCTAGACAAATCAGTCTTCCATGAAGGTTGTCCCAAAGAGTTATCGATCTTCACAGTACCAAAAACACAAACCGTCGTAGATCAAATTTATGTGCATGAGTGTAGACCTGTGTCACAGATAACAGGAGATGGTCCAGTGGAGTTCTCAATATCTACTCAAAATGGACTAGATTATCTTGACTTGAAGAATTCACTTCTCTACATCAAACTGAAAATTGTAAAAGCCGATGGATGTAATGTTCCAAAAGAAGACACTGTTGCACATATAAATAATTTTCTCCACTCATTATTTAGTCAAGCGGATATTTCTCTACAAGGTAAAAATATTATTCCAGGAAATGGTTATTATCCATATAAATCCATTTTTAATGCATTGTTGAACTATGGCATAGAAGCTCAACAGTCAACACTACAAGCTCAGCTATTTCATAAAGATAATGGTGACTCAATGGATGAGACAGATCCGGTGTCAGGCAACACAGGGCTCTATGAAAGATTAAAACTTACTAAAGAAAGTAATTGTTTTGAGATGGAAGGTCCACTGAATCATGATCTATGTAAGATGGATAGATATATTTTGAATCAAGTTGCGGTACAAATAAAATTATATCGAAATAAATCTAGTTTCTGTTTGATGTCTCCTGAGACCTCACCTGATTATAAAATATATTGCCTTTAAGGCTATAAAAAATAAATTGAATCCAGCAGTAGTCCTTGCACAAGCGGAAATCATGAAAAATATAAAAGCAAAATACCCATTTATAAGAAGCGATTTAAAATAATGACAATTGGTAAAGGGCAAACTTCATTTGTCTCAGATAATATATTTCAAACAATGAAACCCATTAAATTAGTTGTGGGCTTGGTTAACAGTGCAGCTATTTCAGGTAGTTACTTATTGAACCCCTTCAATTTCAAAAATTATAAAGCAAACAGTATTGCAGTTTATTCTGATGGGGTACCAGTCAATGGATCACCACTCCAAGTGAAATTCAGTGGAAAGCAAGCCACATATTTGCCAGGTTACACAAGCATTCTCAAATGGAAAGATGACATTTCAAACAACTCTGGTAGCCATATTGACCTCGATGATTATCCACGTGGTTACACTATATATTGCTTCAAATCAGAACCAAACTACCCAAACCAGAGTTTTACCAGTTTAATAAGAACTTCAAATACTCGTTTAGATATTCAATTTGATGAACCACTACCAGAAACTACTGCATGTATAATATATGGACAATTGCCTGCATATTTTGATATAACACAAAATAGAGATATAATTATGACTGAACACCAAGTATGAAAGTTCAAATGCATAAAAGCAGTCATGGAATCATCATGGTGGAATACACACAGCACTGTTCCATTCGTTTTTCCCACAAACATCTTAGTTGTTGGATGTACACAGTCAGGAAAAACACACTTCACAAAAGGTATTATAGAAAATGTAAATGGAATGTTTACACAGTATGTGGATACTATTTACTACTGTTATAGTGCTGCCCAACCACTATATGATGATTTGGGAGCCAAAGTAATATTTCATCATAAAATTCCTTCTGCTAAACAAATGGCTAGCTGGTTTGAAGACACATCCAAAAAGAAGTTGATAATACTCGACGATCTTCTATCAGATATATCAGACAATAAGGAAATTATGAATCTTGTATTAGTTGAGTCACATCATCTCAATGTAACAACGATGATTCTATCACAGAATATTTTCCCTAAAGGAAAATATATCAGGAGTATTTCTCTTAATTGTCATTATATAGCTCTATTCAAAAACAACAGAGACCAACAACAGGTTATGACCCTTGGTCGGCAAGTTTTCCCTAATAATTATGCTTTGTCCAAGAGCGCGTATTATAAAGCTACATCCACAAAGTTTGGATACTTTATAATAGATGTGCATCCAAACAGAGAAGACGAATATAAATTGAGATCGAAAATTTTCCCTGGTGAGGATACAATTATTTACAGCGATACTTGATCAGAACGATGCAGCTAACCAAGGAACAGAATGCATTGCTAGAAACTTTACGACAACCATCCTATGTGTGGCGAAATCATGTGTTGAAATGTATAACTAAAAAGCATATAAAATTCATTATCGAATGTGTATTCAACATTCAACTATCACTGTTGCAACAAAGTTCGTACATTTGTGGAAGAAATACACGAAACAATTGAGACAACTGATTCGTGCTAAATCACATAAAGCACGACTCAATTTACTATCTAAAATTGTGAAGATCTTACCAACAATTTCTCAACTAATTCTCAACCACTTTATTGATGGCCAAAGAGATGGTATTGGTTCCAAAGTTAAAGTATGAGAAGATGAAAACAATTATATTTAACTTAGAGAGATCAAGGGCAGAAATAGAGAATGTAAATTCAGAAAAAGAAACCAAAGAGCAACAACCACAGCAAATCTCAGATGAAAACACAAACAAAGAAGACATAATGAATCCAAAAATGAATAATGTTAAACAAATCATGTATGCAACAAATATTAAACCACATCATATGAATTATTCTGATGACACAATCCGGGATAATTATAAAGATACTTTATTAATAACCCCAACTGACAACTCATTAAATGATCAAGAAGTACCACATATTGACAACAAAAATAGTGGGGATAAAAAAAAGGTGGAAGAGATTTTTTAAAATGGTGTAATGTAAAAATACAACCAATGAGCAGCCAACATTCACACTGTAATCACATGACTAAATTAAAATAGTGTATAAATATTGTTGACATAACATTTTTTCTTCATTTATCAGACTCTTAAATTGACTTTAGACACTCATTATAAGTCTTAACAGCTCTCTGAGATTGGCTACAGAAACAAACCACAAACCATTTAGAGGGAAGCATGATGATGATGATGAACCTAACATATCTGATTGGGAAACAAATTGGTTTCCAGGATGGTTAAAGCGGTATATACCAAAACTATATTGGATCAAAGAGAGAAAATTTCTAGTCTGTAGCATGGGTATTTTGTTCTATTATTTCATTATTCATCCATATTTAACATGATTATATTCTGCAACCTTTATATAACATTCTGTTTGTTGTAACATGTGTGTTTACTATTATGATACCATCATTAATTTATGTAAAATGTATATCACATTGTGTTCAATGTAACATATGTATGTTAATTACATTATTATCAATGCTACAATTCAAATAAATATAGCACCGGTATGGTGTTGTCTTTCATTCCAATCTCCAATGGGGAAATTCACTCGGTATAATATGTAGCTGTTTCTGGTTCATGTGATGAGCAACAACCGAACCCAACTCATTTGCCAATGGGAACACAGAACCCCAAACAGTTTAAATATGATAAATGTGAGAAAAGTCATTCATGTCATGCGTCATGTGAGTTTCAAGAGACATACTTCTACTATTCATGATGCTACTACTTACATCTATGATATCTGTTTCGGACATATAAATCTTTAGATACTCTGCAAAGACATAATAAGAAATAATCATCAGGAGTGAAAATATATACCTGTCATCATGTATATGAATTATGTGATAACCAATTTGATGACGCTTTCCATAAAATGTATCAATCATTCACTCAGTTTCTTTTCAAATGTAGTGGTTGGAGGTTGAAACATATAAATTATCTTGAGATTTGCATTACTGTTTATAAACCATTGGATGGTTCTAATTTCATTCCAACACCCTAGAAATTAGCTCATACTTCTTCACTCATAAATGTATGATAATTTGTGTTTTCTATAATCAGTTTTGACAAGTTTACATCCACAAAATAAAACATGCTAAGATCAGAGTGGGCAATTATGTTGGCTATTTAAAGAATTTGAATGGGTTGACAAATCATCTGGTTTTCCTATAAATAATGTAAACATGTCATTATGAGGCACTTTCTGAAACTCCTTGTCGCATGAACATGGACACTAAACTTTTCGAAAAACACTTGGGTCGTAACAGATATCTCACAATCAGTGAGTTTTTGGGGGCAAAGTATGTATATCTGAGAATTTGGGATGAAGGAAGGATTCCAACGAAAAAAGGAGTTAGCCTGATCATTCAACGGTGGCTTTGTCTAACACAAAACCTTGAATTGGTGGGACAGCATCTAAATTCCAAGGAGCCAATGGACCAGATTCATTTGGGGCATAATGTTTACATGACCCTGGATCATGAACATGCATTAGTGCACATCAGACAGTACTTTTATCCAGAGCATTGTGATGTAGCAACACCAACCAGGAAAGGTGTTACTTTAAATGGAGCAGAGCTGAAAACCATTGCGGACAATTTGAACAATGTCAATGGGCTCATTCCTGAAACAGTAAACTGCATACCATGTTACAGTGAACACATTAACTAGGAAGCAGCCTTAAAATGTTTCGAATGTGAACCCGGTGGATACCATAATTATACACAGGACAAGGCTGATGTAATACCAGGAAATTTCTATGGAAACTCTCAAGACTTGACACAATACTAATTGTGACACTGACTTCAATGTAACCTTTGATTTTTCCTGGACATTTTTAATTCACTGTTGTGTACATGTTTAAGCATATACCATAACAAGGTAGTATATATGTGCATGTTTAAGCATATATCATAACAATGTAGTATATAGCAATAAATAGCACCAGCTAAATGTATCCAATGGTTTGTTTTCTATCATATAGTTCATCAATTGGTAAGATTGCCATGATTCACTTACTAAAATATATATATGAACTGTTTATACCGTAAATATGGCCCTCTCAGAATTGACAATAAAAAACAACATTACAGGGATGGTTTCAACAAGTCATTCGATAATCTAACTTTAAGCAACTGATCTAGAGCCATTTATCTCATCCAGAATTTTTGACGATTTTGAAACATTATGTTTGAAAGAAACCGCAGTGAAATCACACCTAAATTGATGAAGATACGACGCATTTGTTGTTTTTTGATATTTATAGATATCACGTGACTAATATCGAAAATCAAATTTCTGCAGGCGGTAGAAGAGCTAGAACAATAGGATTTTCATCATTGTTCATAGTTTCACACAGTGCATTAACTACATCGAAATATAATGTGTATACAAGCATATTAACAACTATTATATTTTCAACTTTGGCATTTTTAAATATAGCAGGGGTTAATGAGAATTAATTTTAAAATGCATATAACTCGAGAATGGTATGACTTGGGGACGAACTGTTTTCGCTATTCTGAAGAGTTTTTAAACGTCATCATTAAAATGTATGTCAAATACATAACAATCGAGCAGCACATCAGTTGGTCCATCAAAAAATGACATTGTGATTCATAATGTAACTTTAAGGAATTGATCAAAACAAAAAAATAACAACATACCTTTTCTTCATTTTTTGGGTCAGACTATGAAAGTCTACTAAATGATAATATGTGTATGACAAAATCAAATCGCATTTTCAATGAAAATCATCATTTGTTCTGTGTCACAGTTAGCAAGAGAGCACTATGCTCTTTTGGTTCTAAGATATATGTCTTACAAGATGGCATTTCTACATTGAGCATGGGTACTGGCGAATAAATGAAAGTTGTTTTGATCAGTAATTGTTTTAGAGAATGTTTTTGTTACACTGTATCTAAATATTTTTGAGTAAACATGTATTTTGTTGTCCTTTTTTTTATTTATACAATATGATTACTATCTATAATTTTATTTATTTGTTTTCTTGTTTCATTTCGAATAAACACATTACTCACCAACGTTTTGTTTGGTCCTCTTCTGCCGATGAAGCCGATGATGGCGATTCTATAATCTGTGCTATTCTTCTCTTTCTCTGAAATAGTAGGACAGACATTTTAAGTTGAACATGAACATAATTAACTAGATAGAATATGATAATATGATTTCAATAAATAATATGTATTAATTAAAAAAACTGTATTATCCAGATGTGTTGATTTAAGACAATATACAATCCCTGATATTCACACTTAAAGGTACGGTTGGCCTTGGCGGTGGGTATCCTGTGAAAATATTTCCACCCGTCAAAAACCGCCACAAACAGAAAGAACATCAAAATGTAGACAGACTTTGTCCGTATACAAATAAGAAATATCGCATAAACAGTATGTTATTGTCAAATGTTTGACCATTGTTATGTAAACAAAAGCATAAAAAGTTACTTTTCTGGTGTTTGTTTATATTATGATGGCAAACATAAAGAGCGTTCTTTCTTGGTTAATTCCTGATATGGAATTAATAAAGAGCGTTTATGCCATATGTGTGTGATTAGCCAGTAGCATTGTGCTGTCTTCTGTAACATAATCAGGCTCTTGCTTAGGTAAAATATAGTAGGTCTTTATGATAACATGCTGTTTACGTGATGGTCATGGTATATATGAACGAAACTGTATGCGTTTTAATGTTTTTCTGTTTACGGTGATTAGAACAAATATGAATATTTTCGACAACTAAGGCCTCACGTGCCTTTAATTATATATCAAAATGATAATATAATATATAATCATATACTCAGATAAAACTTTAAATTATCTTATCACTTTCAAAATTAAATCTACTACTCTAATGACTTCCATAGTGTGTACTTAACGTATAATAAAATGATACTTACTGTACTTTCTAACACAACTTTTCTCGCCATAGAAGCTACAGTTGGCACTTTATTCTTGTTCGCTGTAAACTGAAATAAATAAATAATAATAATAATAAAATTTAATGCTCAAACAATATCCATCAACAGTCATAAATTGCATTTGAAGCTATCTTACCTATTTACAGTCAATTTATCGATACTTCTTATATCATTAATTGCAAAAAAAATCCAAAAATAATCCTAATGTTACACATTTGAAAAAACAAAATAAACAAACAAATAACAACATACCTTTTCTTCTTTTTTTTTGGTTCTGAATCCATTCCTTGTGCTGCCATTGAACACGCTGAACTCACTGTACTTGAACATGCAGCCTATAAGAAGAACATAGTGAAAATATATTCATTAAAGCCTGTTATTGGGTTCAAAAAACAAAAACAAATGCACTCAGTAATATTCGGTTCTGTGAGCATTATAATTATGCACCATATAGTTACATTGAAGTCAAATAAACATACAACATGTAATATAGACAAATGAATCCCCATTAATTAAGAAAAATATAAACAGATGTTTACATGGCATGAAACAGAACATAGTGTTCAGTGTTATATAATTTTGTGTCCCCCAATATAGTATAAATAAAGAGCGTTTTATTCAAGTGTATGTGAATTAATTAAAATAAGTGGAAGTGTATAGTGACCAATGAAATATTAACAATAAACTGAAGCATTATAAACTATACACATATATCAAAATAGTTTTGAATCCTCCTAGAAGATCTAACAGATGTAGGAAATCTCCAAAAAGATATGGTTATAATTAGACTTACCTTGTTCTCGAATTCCGTCTCCAGTTCTGATAGTTTCAAGGTGGCATCATATAACTCGCCAAAAGCGAGGGGCAAATCCTTATATTCATCTAAAGAGAAAGACATGGTTTTTCCTTTGCTGGCATTGTTAAGATGGACCCAGGCATCATATAACTCCCAAATGAAATGCATCCGGTAATAGGCTTCACTGCCTTGCTGAATACATTTGAGCGTCCTACTTGGTGCCATTTTTAATGATTTTTAAATATTTTGAAGAGAGAGTTCCGTACTGATCCAAATTAATTTGAGACCATATATAGTCTAGTTTGATAATTTAAGGCACGTGTCCTTAAATTATTATTGACCAATCAATTGGATACACGTGACTATTAGTCCCCAAATTTCAAGTGGTCATATTGTTTTGCTGAATATTTGGTGGGGGTGACAGACATTTTGTAGCCATCGTTCAATCTATACACATGATATCTTCCAAACAGATGTTGTCCAACCACATGTGGTCAGACTTCATGAATAATTATTTCTTTATAATCCTTTAATCATGATTTGAATTCTTAACAATAGTATTCCTGTGTGGAAATCTATCCTCCTTAAATTATTCATGGTGACAGCAGTTTGCATAGTGACCTGTCATAATTTGAATTTCTATGTCACATGAGGTAAAGCCTCTGGTCAAATTCATCGACAGCATACACTTCCTATTGTATACCAATTGATTAATTGTTCTGATAATGGTCGTTATCCACTTGTATACTTTGCGCACATTATCCATTGACAATCCAGATGAGGGACGTTCCATCCCCCATAATCTGTATAGTAACGTGTAAGAATTTGCATTTCTATGTCACATGATGTGAATGCTCTATTAAAATGCATCGACATCACACACGGTTTCACATCGCATTAACCTGGGCAACGCCGGGTAACCCTGATAGTTCTCTTATATATGCAGGACTCCCAATGGGAGAGTCACATATATAAGAGAATGCACTGGCACAGGATCTTTAATGCTGCACCAGCAGATCTCCCGTCATGAAAGGGTTAAACTTACTATTAAGTTTAACCCTTCCTGTACTAAATACTCATTGACGAGTAGTTATCCCTTAGTGAATGTTCAGATAATAAATTTAACCCTTTCTATACTAAATACTCATTGACGAGTAGTTATCCCTTAGGAAATGTCCAGATAATAAGTTCAATAAATAGGTTGTTTGTTAAAATTATTATCTAAACAGTTCCCATCAATGAATATGATTCCTTCAGCACTTGTATTATCTTTCCGTCTGGTAATTTATCTTGAACACCCCTCCAAATGAATATTAGACTATTCCAATGTACACGTTTATAACTGAATGGGAGAATCCATTCCGTATGGAAAGGGTTAATTTGTTCATCATTGTCATCTCATTAATGCTCATGTTTATGTATTAACGCTCATGTTTATGTATTAATGCTCATGTTTATATATTAACGCTCATGTCTATGTATTCATGTGGGAAACACAAACTGATGGGAAATTTGTTTTCGAATGGTCGTTGTCATACTATAATGAATTGTCACCACATATATATGTCTGTAAACTTGATTTTTTACATCGCATTCAAATCATCATTTATATAGTTACGTAAAACATAGGGATGGGGGCAGGGTGTATGAATTACCTTTGCATAAGCAGTTTAAACACGAGAACCATTTCTTTACTGAATACTTAACCCTTTCATGATGGGAGCTGCGCTGGTGCAGCATTAAAGATCCTGTGTCAGTGCATTCTCTTATATATGTGAGTCTCCCAACGAGAGCCTCACATATAAGAGAATGCACTGACTTACAATGTGAAGGTAAATATTGTTAGGCCTATGTATTCTCTGATATATGTGAGGCAGTATATTATATTAATTGCCAAATTATAATGCTAACCACTGTCAACTATAGTATACAATTGCCTAAAAAGTGTTATATATCAACATTTTGTTCAACGCAATTTAGTATCGAAAGTATGTTTGACAACTCATCAAAAAGTTGCTAGGCTGCCAAATTTTCCAGGTGGTGAAAAATCAAAAAAAATTGATATCTGATAAGTTTGAGCTTTGACTCGAATCAAATATTGTTTACACCTGAAGCCAAAGAAATAGTAACTTGGGAGCGTTAATTTGGATTATGCATCTTTAACCTGCTGTCTCGGGTGACGGAGGACATTGTGATTTATATGTGGCATTGTAGCCATTGGACCGGAGCGTTCTCATTTGTACATAGGGTATTATAAAGTTATTATACAATGTTGTGTACAGTATGTGTTTTTCTTGTACGAGTCCAGGTTGTGGTGAAAAGTCATATTGGACGAGACACGCCAGTGTCGAGTCCAATATGACTTTTCACCACAACCTGGACGAGTACAAGAAAAACTCATACTGTACACAACATTGTATTATGACATTTTTATTATCCATCTGTATGTTTATCCAAATTTTGGAAATAAAACTTTTGTGGTTATTTTTGGTATTTGTCGGCACTTAATCCTCTATAAAAGCCTGTACCGTATATTGATCATCAGAAAGCATGATTTGGAAAAGTAAACACGGAAGTGAGAAAAAACTCAATGCGGAAGTGAAACGTCTGCTAAAATCCATCAATGTTGCGCGCGCATCACAATTTCACCGATTTATATCGCAATAGAGTTAATTCGTGACGTCACGGAGTCCAATATGAAAAGTCATATTGTACAGTCGGGAGTCCAATATGACTTTCGGGAGTCCAATATGACTTTTTCCAAGACTATCACGTGGTGGCTTTTGCCCAATCGGAAATGGTGTTAGTTAAGGGATGGATAATAATATATGTTTTCTCATGTACCAAGTTACCAATTGGCTGGGAATAAAGCATTACTTCCTTACTAGCCAATCAGTTTGCTCGTTACAACTGGATGTGGGAAGATTTGATACCTGAGTTTCTCTTCTTGATCATTCTCATCGATCTCCGTGTGATACCATTCAGCCGTTCATCGATCTCCGTGTGATACCATTCAGCCGTTCATCGATCTCCGTGTGATACCATTCAGCCGTTCATCGATCTCCGTGTGATACCATTCAGCCGTTCATCGATCTCCGTGTGATACCATTCAGCCGTTCATCGATCTCCGTGTGATACCATTCAGCCGTTCATCGATCTCCGTTTGATACCATTCAGCCGTTCATCGATCTCCGTTTGATACCATTCAGCCGTTCATCGATCTCCGTTTGATACCATTCAGCCGTTCATCGATCTCCGTTTGATACCATTCAGCCGTTCCCGTCAATTTTTGTTTTACAACATTCAAAGTTTGAGTGAAGCCAGATTATGCAGAAAAAACAAAACGTTTGATAATCTGAGAAGCAGGCCTATAAATTGGTGTAATGTGGTCACATCAGGGCCCTATACTATGGACCATAAGAATTGTAATCACAAGGTTATGGGAGGTACACATGAGGCGTCAAGTTCAATAGACCACTGTGTTGTAATAGTGTTTATTATATACTTGCCCATGAATTATAAGGTTTTAGCAGTGAGATATAAGTGATATCCCACTAGTGAGATATAAGTGATATCCCACTGGTGAAATTTCTGATGTATTGACATTCATTGGGGGCCATAGGCAAGTAACTAAAGTATATAATAAACAGAATATCCACACTTTTTCAGTGGATATGGGTTAAATCTCATTCGTGATGACAAAACATTTGAATTTCCACTCGTGGCTAAAGCCACTCGTGGAAATTCAATGTTTTGTCATCACTCATGAGATATAACCCATATCCACTGAAAAAGTGTGGATATCCTCTATATATTATACCCGTGTGCTCGTGGGCGATGTGTGATTGGGTTTGATCAGAATGGCATTCACACTGAGTGAAACGTGATATATGCAGAATGTGGTCTATGGGAATGAATTGTGCTGATTTGAAATGAATACTTTTGCCTTTTATAAAGGATTACTAATTTTTTCCAGTGTGAGTTAAGTTATAAAAAAATATGAGGAAATTTATGGAATGAAATACCCAGAGGATATTACATTATAGATATTACCTTATATAAATATAAAACAAAGCACGAACGGTTGCGGTGTACACACTGAGCGATTATTTAAATGATACCGATTACCACTAATCAATTGAACACGGATCACCCATGCACTAGCGATAACATATCAATGCGTGTCTCCGAGGAATCATTTTTTTTCATTGCTCAATCAAGTCACATGTGGAAAACCTATTATTGTATTGGTCACCATGCATGTGAACGCGGCATTACAAGAAGTCGCCTTTTCATTGTTAGAATAAGAGTGGAGGACTGGAGGTCTATGGTAATCGACACACTTTGTGTGCTCCACAGAAGCTTGTGATTACAATAATTGTGTTATTTAGTATAGGGCCCAGGGCGATCCATGTTTGGGCACATCAGTGCGATCCACGTTTGGGCCTGGTAGCAAAACAATTTAACATCCTTACATTTGAATGAGATTCCGAGATACTATTTCTTTGATATGAATGTAGAAATCTAAATTTCAGTGAATGTCAGTAATATAATATAAACATGAAATTGCATTTTTTTTCTCATGAATTCTCTTCTGTATTTTGGGCACGTTTAACCACTTAAATTTGGGGGTTATAAAGTCCTATATTATAAAGTCCTATAATATAAAGTCCTGCTGAAACATATACCATGGAATTTCTTTACTTTAAAAACAAATAGGTCGATATCAGCCAATCACAACTTGCGATAAGTCTGATAGAACTATCATAGCAGCCAATCAGAAGGTGACGGTGTGGAATCACCAAGCAGTATCCGCAAACCTGCAAATAGTGTGCCTGTCATATGCAGAATTTGGTCCCCATAGGGTGAATTTAGTGATGCTATCCCGCACAGTGGGCTAGCATCACCAAATTCACCCTCTGGAGACCTCATTCTGCTTAGGCCTCATTTTCTGGGAAGTAGATAAAGTTTAATGTTTCACCCACACGGAGCCTCCCCCAGATGGAAGCATGCACTACAGAGTGTTGTCTGATCCAGTCTTCAGCGACCATGAATCTAATAAACAATAGCAATGCCAATTTCACATGGTGTTGATCAATTTATATGACAAATAATTAATATTTAATATCATATTATGTCGTAAAATTATATAGGTAGTGACGTCATACTGTGGGGGGAACTTTTTAGATTAAAGGTGCTCAATCCGATTCGATGGTCTTCATATAATCATATTCCAATAACATTCTTAGAAAAGCTGCTTCATGCAGATATCAAAATTGATTAATTGCCAAAACATATAATGCTAACCACTGTCAACTATACTATAAAATTGCCCAAAACATGTTATTCAATTTGGTCCGAGACCGTCAGCTCATCGACGTTTTACTTGATGGTAAAAAAATTTAGATTTCAAAAATAGATGTCTATTAAATCTGAGCTTTGATAGATGGGTTCCTCAACTCGAATCAAATATTGTTTAACCCCGAATCCAAATAAATAGCAGAGGGCGCTTAATCGGATTATGCATCTTTAAATATAGCAGTGGTAACAGGAAGGATATCTATATATTTCTGACTATCAAATGCATAGAGGATCTACAACGAGTCCCCAGTTTATAGCGGAATTTACAAAACGAGTCCAGTAAATTAACTGGACGAATTTTGTCAATTCCGCTATAAAATGCGGACGAGTTGTATATTCTATTTATTACATGATCCATGATTGATAAATAACACGTCCCATTTGTTGATTTTAAGTATGTAAAACATACTTAAATCAACAAGTGGGTCGTGAAACTAACACCGGCTTCTATGAGGCATGTGATGATGTTTCACGTAACAGCATTGTTTGCCCGCATAAAGAAATAGTCCCAGATAAATAAAGACTCTTTGGTGTATTTAATGGTGTATATTTAATTACATAACTTTTTCAAACTCTTCATTCATTTTAGTTTGTTGGAAAAATATTGGAAGCCATAGTATTTTTAGATGTAGCGTACGGAATGTAAACAGACGAAAAACCGGAAGTCAAAGGGTGGGCCGGTTCGATAGATGTTTCAAAATAAGGTAGTTTCATATGGAATGATTTGGGTTTTGTGGGAGTATTTTGGAAGGGTATGGTGGTTGTCAGATGCAAATAAAGTAGTTTTATATGGAATGATATTATATACATGTATAATTGTATATTATTTTATATATTTATATTATTATTTATATTATTACAGAATCGAAAGAATGTTTTGCCTGCCATTTCACTGCCGCTATTTTGGATCCCCAGTCCAAACAATAGAGCTATATTGAGGTAGTAACATGATGTATAACGTTATTAGTGCGACACGCGACAAATTCCATATTAGACACATTTCGCATAATGAACGACAACAGACAATTATTACGAATCGGGCACTACGTCACTACAATTTGTGTTCTTTCTATTCGTTGTCGTTTTTAACGACACGAGAATTTTGCGAAACACAAAGCCCTAAGCTATGACCCGATAACAGCATAACTAAGTACAAAATAATTACGGCACGCAGAACCATAATCACTGCGAGTGGCAAGCACTATTGTCGTACAAATGGACTCGTAGTCGTCAATTCTGCGAAAAGGTTTTTGGACCGTCCGAAAAAATTACGACCACAGACAGGGGGGGTCGGAAAACAATTTCAGGCACGTATGGCATTTTTTCCCTTTCGATCATTTTTTGTACCCACCCACCCCCACCGCCAAATTATTTTCCGTTTTCGGCAGCTGTATATGAATTTCTGTGCATACTATTTATCATGGATGTTAACATGGACATGTAAATAGGAATGAGTCATTTTGAGGTCATTCGGCCAAAAAAACATGGCTGCCAGCGGCCATCTTGGATTTCAAAATTTGCAACAAAATACAACACGATAACTGCCTGCAGTCAGTTTACCAGTTAGAATTACATTATTTCTCTCATTCAAAGTGGTTTTGAAGCCCAACTCATTGCCAAAACACTAAAAAAACAAGCAGGAATTTTTTTTTTTAGTTGCGGAAAAAATTGCTTGTTGGTGGCTTTGATCACCCACCCACCCCGGCATACGTGCCGGAATTTTTTTTTCACCCCCCCCCCCCCCCCCCGCTATTATTCGTAATAATTATCTCTCGTCGTTCATTGTGCGAAAGGTGCATAATGAGCTTTCGTCTTCCCGAATGCTGAACACGATGGGACATGCGAATTACACTACTAAGTTGTGGTTCATATTATATACGGCCAATTCCCGCACAATTGACTGGCAAATTTCCCAGTGTAAGAAGTCAGACGAAGTGTCAAATAATACAGTGCTGTCAACATGTGAACAACATGCCGGGGAGCCATTCTCAACGACTTGGTATATTACTTGGTATATTATTTTATGAAGTTCATGTGGTAACTTCGCAATTTAAGAGAGGAATTGTTTTAATGTGTTTATGATAAATTTAGTATGAATCGGGCACTAATTACTTGGTGTGAGCTGCTGCTTCTTAATATGCATGAAGCTATCTCATTTTATGCGCCCATTTTGATTGATTGATTGATTTGGAGTTTAATGTCGCTTTCAGCAACCAAGGCCATATCACGACATTGCCAGTTTCGGTGGTGGAGGAAATCCGCACACTTACGGCTAATATAACAGTGATTTCAATGGCTGATAAACTCGTCGACCGGCAAACCACCGGACATCAGCTAGTAATTGGCAACTCCACCAGATAACGATTTCAAGTTACAAATCCACGATGAAAACATGTTATTCAATTTGGTCCGAGACCGTCAGCTCATCGACGTTTTACTTGATGGTAAAAAAATTTAGATTTCAAAAATAGATGTCTATTAAATCTGAGCTTTGATAGATGGGTTCCTCAACTCGAATCAAATATTGTTTAACCCCGAATCCAAATAAATAGCAGAGGGCGCTTAATCGGATTATGCATCTTTAAATATAGCAGTGGTAACAGGAAGGATATCTATATATTTCTGACTATCAAATGCATAGAGGATCTACAACGAGTCCCCAGTTTATAGCGGAATTTACAAAACGAGTCCAGTAAATTAACTGGACGAATTTTGTCAATTCCGCTATAAAATGCGGACGAGTTGTATATTATATTTATTACATGATCCATGATTGATAAATAACACGTCCCATTTGTTGATTTTAAGTATGTAACACATACTTAAATCAACAAGTGGGACGTGAAACTAACACCGGCGTCTATGAGGCATGTGATGATGTTTCACGTAACAGCATTGTTTGCCCGCATAAAGAAATAGTCCCAGATAAATAAAGACTCTTTGGTGTATTTAATGGTGTATATTTAATTACATAACTTTTTCAAACTCTTCATTCATTTTAGTTTGTTGGAAAAATATTGGAAGCCATAGTATTTTTAGATGTAGCGTACGGAATGTAAACAGACGAAAAACCGGAAGTCAAAGGGTGGGCCGGTTCGATAGATGTTTCAAAATAAGGTAGTTTCATATGGAATGATTTGGGTTTTGTGGGAGTATTTTGGAAGGGTATGGTGGTTGTCAGATGCAAATAAAGTAGTTTTATATGGAATGATATTATATACATGTATAATTGTATATTATTTTATATATTTATATTATTATTTATATTATTACAGAATCGAAAGAATGTTTTGCCTGCCATTTCACTGCCGCTATTTTGGATCCCCAGTCCAAACAATAGAGCTATTTTGAGGTGGTAACATTATGTATAACGTTATTAGTGCGACACGCGACAAATTCCATATTAGACACATTTCGCATAATGAACGACAACAGACAATTATTACGAATCGGGCACTACGTCGCTACAATTTGTGTTCTTTCTATTCGTTGTCGTTTTTAACGACACGAGAATTTTGCGAAACACAAAGCCCTAAGCTATGACCCGATAACAGCATAACTAAGTACAAAATAATTACGGCACGCAGAACCATAATCACTGCGAGTGGCAAGCACTATTGTCGTACAAATGGACTCGTAGTCGTCAATTCTGCGAAAAGGTTTTTGGACCGTCCGAAAAAATTACGACTACAGACAGGTGGGGGTCGGAAAACAATTTCAGGCACGTATGGCATTTTTTCCCTTTCGATCATTTTTTGTACCCACCCACCCCCACCGCCAAATTATTTTCCGTTTTCGGCAGCTGTATATGAATTTCTGTGCATACTATTTATCATGGATGTTAACATGGACATGTAAATATGAATGAGTCATTTTGAGGTCATTCGGCCAAAAAAACATGGCTGCCAGCGGCCATCTTGGATTTCAAAATTTGCAACAAAATACAACACGATAACTGCCTGCAGTCAGTTTACCAGTTAGAATTACATTATTTCTCTCATTCAAAGTGGTTTTGAAGCCCAACTCATTGCCAAAACACTAAAAAAACAAGCAGGATTTTTTTTTTTTAGTTGCGGAACAAATTGCTTGTTGGTGGCTTTGATCACCCACCCACTCCGGCATACGTGCCGGAATATTTTTTTTCACCCCCCCCCGCTATTATTCGTAATAATGTAGCACTCCCCAGGTTCTAACCATTAAGTTGGAATTCTCGGAAACACGTTGATGAAATTTATTGTACAATTATTACAATGTCACTTCAGGCGGCCACGGAGTAAAATATAATAACATGTTCTCTTCAACAAGTTCTGAACAAGAGTCCGCAAGAGTTTTAACAAGTCTCCGAGAGCTTTGCTCTCCTAGTATATATACGCTGAAAAGGACAACGCCCCTAGCCCATCAAATGTCGTGATCTGCTGGGAACAGGTGTCGCTTACATCAAACCAGATGGACAATTAATAATCCACTTTGACAAAGCTTTTAAGTCCAAAAGTCAACGACCCATAATTATAGGTCATCCAATCAGAGCCATAATTCCCAACAATTCAGGACACCGGACTATCAAGCTAAAGACATTGAACTTTCAGCTAAAATTAACCCAACTTACCTAACTCGTAGTCGTCTCGAGAGTGTTACATAACTCTCATCACCTTTTTCAAGATTTTTGTCCTAAGACAAAAAACTTGATAATTCCGTGAGTGGAGATCCAAACTATCTCAATTGGAATATACATTTAACACAATAAAACATGAGTTTTAACACAAGAATGTCATAATCCGAATCATCGATAGCAGGAATTGTTCCGAACAGGAGAATGGCACCATCCTGGAATATTAGCTTCTCATTCCGTGTTGGGAGTTAAAAGTGGCCTCCCTATTAACTCCTTTCGTCCAGGCTCCATTCCGAATATCCAGCGATTCCAGATCCAAACGATAGAGGCGTCGATCCCATCGTCATAGCTATGTTCAAATAATCGCCTTGTGTCGGTACGAAAATTGGAATGAATTTCAATTTGACCTTGAATTCGGGCGACATTTGACAAAGGATCAATATGGTTTAATATCAAGGGTGTGACTTCCCGTCATGGCTTAAACCGCCTTGTTCGATACGAAAGTTGAATAATTTTCAACTTGATCATGAATTTGGGCATAAATAAAGGTTCAATACTGTCTAGTGGAAAGGACTTCATATACGTTGTGTAAGAACTGAAATGAATTATCTGGGTAATGTCAATAACGTTACAACACGCTTATACGTGTAGAACACGATTTCAACCTTGAAATGACAATCTAACCAATTCACATTTTAATTTGGCTCCAAGCTTCTACAAATACGAGCATGGTACAAAACGATCTTGCACAAATGCTCTATCAACTGAGATTTTAGAAATCTTTGGCACGGCGTGTTAAAATCACGCATGTCACGTAAAAATCGCTATCCATTAACCTGGAATGCCAAACTAAACATCTCCATGTATACCAGCATGTAACTTAATGCTCTATTACATAAACGTTTTACAACATCATTAGCGCCGACAAGTTAAATCTCGTCATTTGTGTCAAAGCACAATTCCATAAACTTGGAATGCCAAATCAAATATCACGGGCCCCGTATTTGGGCATACCCGTCGAGTAATCTATAGCTTGTCAGCTAGTAATTCTAACAACTATCATGTAACACCCACACCAATTACGGACATTTTACATAAATGTCAAATATTTCATATATAGTTATTCCTTGTGAAACAACGGAATAAAAGGTACAACCCCTGAGACAATTTTCTTGGCTTACTGCATGGTTCACATAGCTAATTATATATGGGTTTTTAATACAACCTACATTACATTATTATCATGAAATGTCCCTTTAAAACCATTCAATGGTTCACTATACAACTTTTATTTTCATGACCTCCGACAACTCTTAAACGATATGCGTAAGCTAATTTTCATTCGCATGTCCCTTTAACAAAAATCGATAAACAACTCCTAACTTATAATTTCATGAACTCAGACAACTCCTAATTTGAAAATATGCAAATTTGTTTTGGTAACACTCGATGTGACACAGAACAGATGTCGTACTATCTATAAAGACTTCACAACACTAATTATCTCGATACTGGTCAATTGGTGGCCATGAGAAATGTTTTGTTCACGCCAAATTGGTCATACACGCATGCCGCGTTAACGGGCCTGCATTCTCGACCACTGTGGGTGGACAACGACTTAATTAAGTTAGCATGCATGAATAATCTTCAAAGGTCAACTCAGTCCCCTGTCCGATAGCTAGCCTCAATAATTCATTGCCCTAAGGCAATATTTGAATCTGGTGTTTTGAATAGACGAGCACCTCATTGCGGAATTTCATTAATTTTGACCACAACAATTGGATGTTGAATTTTCTCAAAATCACCAGATCATTCACATGGACTATACGTTCCTAATAGTGTCTCGTTGGTGCTGTACATCCGTTGTATACAAATTTTCTGTGGGAACGGATATATTTCTTAATGACAAGTTCTCAACATAGTTATGGTTCAATTGGTGTCTTTAATCCGTATATCTTCCATGGAATTAATAGGACTATTTTCGGTTCCATTCATGTTCTTTTCTCTGACAACTCCTTAAAAAGTAAGTTCTTTGTTTTTCTTCTTTTATATTCTACATGTATATTATTACGTGTACTCGGTGCCGTCCACAAACATTTAGACATACTGGATAGCATGTTGGTCTGATTAACACTTACAGACACTCTCAGAATACACGTAATAGATGTAATTATGGCATAATAAATTTTCTAGCCATTCTTTTCTTGTATGGGCACAACATAATTGATTATTCAGATACATTTCTGACTTTCCGACTTGTCAACTCTGATCAACTTTGGTTTGTTCGAAACTTGAACACATTAAAACCATTTTGATAATGCCTATATACAATGGCGATACATGTACAGCGATCTATCTATTTTTAAAATCGACATTTTAACCCAATCTGGGTGTGTCATAACACAAAATACCACTGACCATCCGTGTAGATATTCTTTCAAAACATTGGAATCATTTGGCTAAATTGAACATTCCCAAACAATACTTCAAACTTCAAGTGACTATAATGTCTGTAATTTTAAATTTTCCGAATTACTTCAACTAATTTCTTTTATTTCAAGATATATCTCGCTGGACGTAACCAGTTTTCTTGACTAACTGTCATAAATGACCAATGTTTTCGAATTGATAATCTGAGCACAATAAACTTAATATTATACGCTCAATTGACCGACAGAACAGCCTTAACAGAAATTGAACCCACAATTCGTTTAAAAACCAGAACTCACTAAAATCATACTGATTAACTTGACAACATCCTAAAATCATCAGTAAATGTTCTATACCTATATAACTTGCATAATGGTGTGACAATTTAGTACTTGTATAACCAGAATTTCCTAGAACATTTTTGTTTAGTGACTCACATTATTCAAAAATAATTTATTCAACCTCAAACAAGTTTACCAAAGGTGCGTTAATAATATATACGCCCTCAGCTTGCTCAAAACAACTTAATTATCTCTAAAGTTCTTTTCTCAAAACCAAAACTTATATCAAACCGGACTACTTTTGCATTTTGACAAACTCCTACTATATAGACCATAATAGGCATCAAAGACACTGTTTAAATTATTTAACAATAACCTTGTGACAGATTTCTTTGCTCTGAAAATGTTCAACCAAACTCGCTTGTTTAAAATCAAACAGACAAACAACTGCGGCATATTCACTACCTCTGTATATATATGCCTCATTGAATAATTCACTGGAATCTTCACGTGTAGATTGTAAAAATCAATCTTATCCATTTGGATACCATATAACGATGGACACACATTATATTCCAGCGATTATTTCCTATATAGTTGATAAATAACAACTCGACATAGAAAAACGCCAACCATAACGGTAATTTCCACGCATACCTAATATAGAAAAATTGACGCAACAATTTAAACTATAACTGTATATTCCCTGAACAACTTTTTTGCTTTAACCACATTTTGTTCAATTAGGCTATTCACACCGAGCGTACATGTAACAATAATACCTCGAAAAACAAACAATCTTTATTTCAAATCGACGCAACGATTTTTGAAACCCTTATATGGAAAAATTGACGCAACAATTTAAACTACAGATAAATGACCTAATAGCTATACGGGTTGTGAACCAGGTGAACCAGCCAATGAATTGCAAATTGCCTCATATATACCTTATTTCGTCCATTTAGTTTCCTCCATATTTTTCTTCCGTGACCACCTGTCCAAGAATTCCAAGAAATGTCCTGCTAACTCGGCACCATCTCGGGAATGTAGCACTCCCCAGGTTCTAACCATTAAGTTGGAATTCTCGGAAACACGTTGATGAAATTTATTGTACAATTATTACAATGTCACATCGGGCGGCCACGGAGTAAAATATAATAACATGTTCTCTTCAACAAGTTCTGAACAAGAGTCCGCAAGAGTTTTAACAAGTCCCCGAGAGCTTTGCTCTCCTAGTATATATACGCTGAAAATGACAACGCCCCTAGCTCATCAAATGTCGTGACTTGCTGGGAACAAGTGTCGCTTACATCAAACCAGATAGACAATTAATAATCCACTTTGACAAAGCTTTTAACTCCAAAAGTCAACGACCCATAATTATAGGTCATCCACTCAGAGCCATAATTCCCAACAATTCAGGACACCGGACTATCAAGCTAAAGACATTGAACTTTCAGCTAAAATTAATCCAACTTACCTAACTCGTAGTCGTCTCGAGAGTGTTACAATAATTATCTCTCGTCGTTCATTGTGCGAAAGGTGCATAATGAGCTTTCGTCTTCCCGAATGCTGAACACGATGGGACATGCGAATTACACTACTAAGTTGTGGTTCATATTATATACGGCCAATTCCCGCACAATTGACTGGCAAATTTCCCAGTGTAAGAAGTCAGACGAAGTGTCAAATAATACAGTGCTGTCAACATGTGAACAACGTGCCGGGGAGCCATTCTCAACGACTTGGTATATTACTTGGTATATTATTTTATGAAGTTCATGTGGTAACTTCGCAATTTAAGAGAGGAATTGTTTTAATGTGTTTATGATAAATTTAGTATGAATCGGGCACTAATTACTTGGTGTGAGCTGCTGCTTCTTAATATGCATGAAGCTATCTCATTTTATGCGCCCATTTTGATTGATTGATTGATTTGGAGTTTAATGTCGCTTTCAGCAACCAAGGCCATATCACGACATTGCCAGTTTCGGTGGTGGAGGAAATCCGCACACTTACGGCTAATATAACAGTGATTTCAATGGCTGATAAACTCGTCGACCGGCAAACCACCGGACATCAGCGAGTAATTGGCAACTCCACCAGATAACGATTTCAAGTTACAAATCCACGATGGAAACATGTGGATTTGAACCCTTATCGCCAGCGGTGGAGGGCGAAACGGCTTGGAGTTGTACCCCTAACCGATTGAGCCACCGATGCCACCACGCCCATTTCGAAGATGCATTCATGGTTCCAGATCTCCAGTTACAACAACAACAACATAAAAAGGCCGTCTGTCAATCAATTCTGTTCATATGTCGTTTCCGGATGATATTGCTACTGAACTAAATAAAATGAACATTGTGAACTCTGGTGTTTAGGTTCAATACCACAAAATACATTTCAACTGCAATTATGGAAACCGGTCATTCACTTTTACCAGCGTTACGGCACGTTGATCAAATTGGGCTAAATTTTCGTTTTGTAGTTCCCAACTACGTCAACTTTCACTTCTTGTGTTATACGCTCAAATCACTAAAGTGTTAAAATGGATACACCAACGAAGTGTTACATTTTCCCAATCCGCACAGTGTTGCATCTTAAACTTGGATTTCCAATTGTAAGACATTCGCAGAGTTCTAAAATCGGAATGCCACCCTTTAAGAGTAGCATTGGTACTACGGTGATATGGGACACTTGAAATTGTACTTATATGCACATTAATATATGACGTTTCTATGGCCCGCCATTTGATTTGTGTGCACAGTGTGATTTGTAAGCACAGTGTGTCAATGTAACTCTATCTGCCTCCAGGAAAAGCTTTGCGATGTGCTGACAGATTTAACACTCATGAAGGCAAATAATTCTAAATTGTTCGACGATATTCGTCAATCTATTAAAGCCGTGTCTGATGCGGTTTCTGGGTTGGTTGAGGACCAGTCCAGCATGCGAATGGACATAGACAGACTAACAGACAACCGGTGTGCTGGAATAACGAATCTCCGTTCCAAAGCTAATCTGTTGTCAGATGATGTAAAATCTAACAAAGGTTGCTGCGAAAACCTTCAGAACGATTTAGATTCTAAGTTTTCTAAGATGTCAAAAACTATATAAAAAACCAATCTTCTCGAATCTAAAATGAAAGTGTAAAGACACAACAACTTCTACAAACAATTACATCGACAAAACTGCGAAGAACATGGCACAAGCGTTTGAGCTTTACGCTCAGAGCACCTCTGACAAATACAACGACTTATGTATGTTCATTAAAGACACTATGCAGCTCGATGACCACTCACTCACACCTATGAAATCATCACCTACTCTTTCTCTTGAAAAAGGAGGTGTGCTCAAAACATCCAATAAACTTAACCCAGAGTCTCGTGGTGAAACCAGCAGTGAAATGATTTCCAATAAATCACCAAAAGTACAACACAAGCTCTATGTACATTCACACGGTGATCGCCCAAGTGTATCTGAAGCTACTCAAAGTGATAAGTCGATGACCGTGACGCCAGACCGAGGACATTCAGTCGCTCCTATGCATTCTACTCCGAAGCGCCCTGTTAATTGACGCTTCGGCAGATATTGGCATTATCCAATCAGATAACGGCATCTTTCACTGAGAGCTTAGCGTTATTTCCGGTAAGACATCAGTGTTTGTTAATAGTGTAGCAACACTCAATATCGGCGGATGTTTGTTCGGATTATACATAATTTTTTGTGTAATTAGCAAGACTATTAAATTTCATACTAAGTATCAGTGCATCACCTTATCATCCAATCAGAATTTTTTTTCATTTATTCCTGGTTTGGTGATTAATTTCGACGCCCGGCGAGAGATTTCGTTTGTCTTATTAACAGTTCATACGGATAATTTGTTCGATGTGCACCAGAATATTTCCAAGCTGAGTCGGGTTTTCATAAAATGGTGAAAACGTATAGCCATGGGAGGTGTAACACTGACAATCGATACCCGGATAGATGCATCGGAGCGAATTTTATTCCGCTTGCGAAGCCGAAAGTTGACATTGACAAACTATGTTATTATAATTGAATAGTTATTGTGTTCTTATATCTGACTGCTAGAAAATTTGAGTAAGCAGTTCATATGAGGTGTGTTCACAGTTCGTGAGCTGCAACTGATTATGGGATTACGTAATGATGTAATTATTTGCAAAATGGGGTCCCGCCCAATAAAATCATGTTTAACCGGATCCATGTCATGCTAATCAGCTTTGTTAATGAGTCTGCCAAATAACGAGAGTGTCACTTACACCCTGGCTGCATTAGTAATGACGTGTGAAGTAACTGATTTATAATATGTGTTGTCTCAATGACAGTTATACCTATAATCAACAAGTCTCATCACACTTGGCTTCTTTCTTTGTCGATCAGTTGGAAGTCTGGCATTTGTTACACATAACTTGGTGATTGCCACAGGCTCGATCTTGTCACCACGTGGAACAGACCACAGTGACTGTGTCAGATTTTTAGGTAGAAAAGGATTTCATTTACATACACTAAACAACTAAATCCTCAGACGACAAGCTTGTTGGGTAGGGCTGGGGTTGTATGTATTTCACAAAGTAAATCCCCCAAATATAACATTTTGGAATTGGCGCATGAGTAAAGGTAATATAAGGTCAGCGCGTTTTAAACGTTTTATAGATATAAATTACCAATACATAATCAGTGCGTATCCGCAGCATTGGGCCCGATTATGTCTATAGGGCGAATCGAAATGCGACTAGGTGACCCAAACAGACTTCTCTATATGTGTATTGTATTGTGTTTGTGTTTTTTATTTTATTTAAAAAAATAAATATTGTTTATACACCAACCAGACTTGATGCTAATTTGTGTTGACAAACACAATAAATTTAGGTGGTGATAATAAATGTTGATTCTTACGTTTATATCGTCATTTAGCTACAAAATGCCGTTATGGTCAAACTAGTTTTGAAGAAATGTACGTTACAAATTTACAATGAAAAAATTCGAACGAGCAGCCTTGACGTCGCGCGTGATCGCTGATCGGGACGGGCGGCTTGACCAAAATCAGTAGCAACACAAACGTTCTGAGCGTCATAGCATACGAACATAACACTAAAATGTATATAAACATCAAAATCACTCGTTATGAATAATAAGCTCGGAATTTACGGATCGGATATATATTCCACATATTGATCGTATAGTTTCGGCAAATGTATGGTGGGTTGCACAGCACAAACTTGTATATTCACAAAAATAATGCAGCATTAAAAAGATATAATTATTGCACTCACCCAGCTTGACAAGAGCAGTGGACATAGGAAATATTCGATGAATCAACCTCTAAATCAACCTGGAGTGGACTTTCATTTTTCCGCTGGTTTCGGTGATATTTTGCTCCAACAAACAGTTTATTTTCCAACTTATATATTGACACGTTGTGGACATAACCTTCGCTATAGTATCTGAAACCTTGCTGACGGCATTTTAAATATGTTGCCACCGAATTAAAAAAGATTTTATCGAAATTGTCCGGCAAATCCGACAGAGCTCCTATGCGCGGCTTCACGGTTTCACTCATATTTACCATTTGACTGTCTTACCACAGCCAGCTCTAAGCTGTAGGCGATGTTATCGGCCGCTGGCCGAAATGTGAATTACTCGCCATCTGTTACAACTGTTAAAATTGTGGTCTCTCCTAACAGGGATACTTACAAAGCGTCGACCGATGATTTTGAACCGGATGATATAAATAACGAAATGTTGCATGGTTCATTCACCGGTGTGGTACAACCAAGTAAACAAGATGTTGGTGATTCTGATAGACACAACTCTTCCAACATACCGTCACATGTTAACTCTGAACCGGAATACTTACCTCACCATTCCGTTACATCTGCACCTGCCTGTGTTAATACACAGGAAAATCAGCCTCCAACCGCCGGGCAAACAGTCTCATCTATCTCGGTAATTCATCGAGGATTTCAGCAAAATATTCCATATGTCGTATTTCTTCCGCCAATTAATGTCCACATGCCCACATTCCCGTGTGGTGTGGCGCCTCCGGTACAACCTGTACCTCCAGGTATAGGACCTGTGACTCTTCCTGGCCAGTTTATTCCATATATGACTGGAGGGATTGCTCCTCCGTCATATAGTCCTACCAACTTTGGTTCAAATGATGGTGATATGATTCGAGATAGTGAAAACATTACACATAGGATACATGATCCACCTCGTAAAACATTTGCTGATGCCGCAGTACTCCCAAACATCGCTGAGCCTATCAGAACCATCGTTCGAAGTGACCAGTGCTATGCAACGCACTCGGGTGACACATCACAGTCGAAAGGTCGTGTACCCATTCATAACAAGAAGCAAAATCCGAGTGGCAACAAAGACGGTTTCTCTGGTGTTGTCAAAAATAAAAATAAATCGCTTCGTTTTTACCTTGGAGGCATCGACCCTAGTTCCACCAACTATGGCATCCGAACTTACCTCACGGAGAGAGGGGTCATCCCGACGTACCTGAAACTGATGAAAATTTTCTCGTAAAGACACAATGTGTGCACAATTAAATGTTATTAAAGACCAAAGTTATCCGTTACTGGATGGTGGTTTCTGGCCAGAAGGGGCTTATTGTAGGCCATGGCGTTCCGAGTCTTCTAAAACCTACAATGGGAAATACAACGGAACTTAAATTTCTTTATTGGAATGCAACCGGGCTCAAAAACAGTTCACCATATTTGGCAGGTGTTCTCGATAGAGAGTTCTACCATGTAGTGGGTTTGTCAGAACACTGGCTGAGTGGGGAAAATCTAGACCGTATACACTCACTCAGCTCCAAGTACCGCTACGTATGTAAGCCCGGACGAACAATAAAGACATCAACTGGAGCCGCATATGTCAGGGATGGTGTAGCAATTATTGTGCGTGATGATATTTCTCACAAGTGCGTGGAGATTGTCATTGACGACGAACGCTTAGTGGGCATTCAGCTGCGACTAAGCAACTCATGTTCTGTATCAGTGAGCCAACTATACCTTCCAAACGTTAATCACGGAGATGATATATTTCAAGGCTATCTTGAAATTTTAGAAAACACTTACGACAGACTTTCTTCACATGGGCCAGTAATCTTTATGGGAGATTTTAATGTGCACATGCAAAAGGCTGCACACACACCAAGGGCCACCCCAATGAATGCACGGACGGACCTCTTCTCTTCATTTCTTGATCAGAACTGGTCTCGACTATGACACTCAATTTGTGTGTTGGGAGTAACTACTCCTTGTATCCTTACTGCACAGTGAACAGACCGTCACTTATAGACCACATCTTGATTCCCGAGTGCATGACGCATATGGTATCAAACTGCGAAATTATTAACGATGCTGCTCTGAACACATCAAATCACTTGCCTGTGTCATGCTCAATCTTGCTCGATATAGAACTGACATCCAACTCGCTGGTAAACTCACGATAGCGTTACGCGTGGGAGCGCGCAAACATTAATGCATACAAACGACACCTTGACAGCCTCTGTCCCAGCCCATTTGCATGTGACATATCTACAAAGGAATCGATATCCTCATTTTATAATGACATTGTGAATGCTATCATCAGTTCGAGTGATAACGCTGTGCCAGTGAAACGTTTCAATCCTATAGTCTGAAACCTTATTGGAATTCCAATCTGGACACTATGAAATCAAACTTGAAAACACGTCACAAAAAATGGGTAACTGCAGGACGGCCAAGATTTGTGACCCCATCTTACCAGGAGTACATGCAGGCCAAGAGAGAATTCAGGAAAGCACATCGCACAGCTATACGTGATTTTGAAATGAAGCAATGTTATGACCTGGAACATAATGCAGAACACAATCAACAACTATTCTGGCGGAAACTCAATAGCAGATAAAAAAACACTAATGACTTGTGCCCAGCAATGGAGTTCTGTGGTACCGTCTCTCGCGATTCTGGCTCGATTCTTTCCGGCTGGCGCACATACTTCTCTAACTTGTATTCTCCTGAACAACACGGCGATTCAGAATTTGATCAGACTGTAACCAGAAGTGTGGAACAGTATATATCTGGTGATAATGACCAGGCTGCTGAATTGTGTGAACCAATATCTATAACGGAGATAACAGATGCCGTCATTTCAACAAAAACAAATAAGGCACCAGGACACGACTCGATTGTCAATGAACACTTGAAGAATGGATCAACATGCTTACTTGAAAGCTTATGCGTCTTATTTACTGCTGTTGTACAAATCGATTTCATCCCACAAGAAATGAAATTAGGTGTCGTTATTCCATTATATAAGGGACACCCAAAGCCAGCGAGACTTCCAGACAGCTACCGAGCAATTACCCTGCTACCGGTGATCTACAAGCTTTTCGAGGCGATCATCCTGAAACGAATTCTCTCCAGCAAATATCTCAATAATTTTCAGAGTCCACTACAGAACGGTTTCCAAAAAGGTGTAGGCTGCAACATGACGTCGTTTATACTCCAAGAATCAATTTCTTATGCCAGTGACCATGACGCAAAGATGTTTGTTGCATTCTTGGACTCACAAAAGGCATTTGATCGTGTCTGGCACATGGGACTATTTTACAAATTTATAAAACTTGGATTCCCGAGTAAATTTGTGCGACTCCTCTCAAACATGCATACCGACACTGCGAGCATTGTTCTGTACAACGGAAAACTTTCGGAACAATTTAACATTGGACAAGGAACAAGACAGGGAGAGGTTCTCTCGCCACTGTTTTACCTCGTCTTTATTAATGATTTGTTAATTCACTTGAGCGGTTCGCGTTTCGGCATGAACATCAACTCAGTGTCATGCGTTGCACCGACCACAGCCGATGACATAGCCCTTCTTTATCTCACCTAGTCAGGCTTAGACAATCTTATCAACACGTGTCACGCATATAGTGTTCGATGGAGATTCCAATTCTCTTGCTCGAAGAGTCTCATTGTTGTATTCAATGAATGCAAATCTCACTACAACCGTTCTGACCGACAATGGAAGATTTGAGATAGTGTCATACGAGAAGAGACGGAATGTGTTCACCTCGGTCTTCTTCAAAATAAGTTCGCAAATTTCTCATCTCGTGCCTCCATCGTGTCATCGAAAATGAGGAAAAACTTCTTCTCTGTTACCGGCAATGAACTACTGAAATGTGCAACACCTTTGACAATGTGTAATATCCTGAAGACTATAGTGTTGCCTAGAGCTCTATACGGATGTGACGTAACGCCCCTTAAAGGAATATTGTTCTGATAAAAAAAATAAAATATTCTTTCAATATCTTAATATTATATAATTAAAATGTCCATTTTGCCAAAATAATCGTGTGTTTTATCGCTAGTTTTGTTTTTATAACAAAAAAAAAAATTCCGAATAAAGCCGAAGATCGTCTACTGTAGACGCAGTCACGTGATTGTCACATGATCAGCTGTCGGCGCGTCACATGATTCATCATGTGACGTAGCGATTAGGGGAATCCCCGTACTATCAAAACAAAGACGGCCATATTGGAAAACTGGTATTTCTCGAAGTAAAAATTTATATTGTCACGGATAAAATGACCGATAGCGACACGGACGATTACAGTTCTGACGAAAGTGAATATGAAGTATATGAGGGCATAGAGCCCTACCGTTTCGAACCGATGGAACGACCGAAACCAGTCACAAACTCGAGCAGTGAAAGCGAAACAGACGGCGAAAACGAAGCTGAATCTAACACAAACAGTAACACAGCAACGCCACTATTTATACTGTCATCTGTGTATATTATTGTAATATATTCAATCTCTCCTTAGAAGGAGGCAATAAAGATATATATTTACATGTTAGCAATGTTTGTTTGTATTATTATCTCTTCCACATGCATTTCCTACATGAGTCTTGGCTCTTGATCAGGGTGGAATCACCACCAATATTGATAAATTTGCATCTTGTTTTATCATTTGTAACTTCGGACAACTGATTATGACAGACGTCGCACTGATAGTCCACACTCCACAGTTGCAAACCACATGTGCCTGGCACAATAGACCCCAGCACCCAACGACATATGTGTCTTATATATATGTATTTGGGTGCTGGGGGTCTATTGTGACAGTGACCTGTGGATACGATGGGGCACATGAGATTTTCAGACATAAGTTTGAATTTTATAAATATATCTTATGGACAAAGTCTGGTATGTTTTAAAGGCACGTGAGGCCTTAGTTGTCGAAAATATTCATATTTGTTCCATTCACCGTAAACAGAAAAACATTAAAACGCATACAGTTTCGTTCATATATACCATGACCATCGCGTAAACAGCATGTTATCATAAAGATTTACTATATTTTACCTAAGCAAGAGCCTGATTGTGTTACAGAAGACAACACTATGCTGCTGGCTAATCACACACAAATGGCATAAACGCTCTTTATTCGTTCCATATCAGGAATTCACCCCCAAAGAACGCTCTTTATGTTTATCATCATAATATAAACAAACACCAGAAAAGTTACTTTTTATGCCTTTGTTTACATAACAATGGTAAAAAATATGACAATAACATACTGTTTATGCGATATTTCTTATTTGTATACGGACAAAGTCTGTCTACATTTTGTTGTTCTTTCTGTTTGTGGCGGTTTTTGACGGGTGGAAATATTTTCACAGGATACCCACCGCCAAGGCCAACCGTACCTTTAATCATATACATGGTCATGGTATGTTTTATTCATGTTTTAAAACATATCATATTGTACAGTACCTCTATGACCAGAGTATTCAGACTAATGTATGCATTCCACTAAATCCCTTAATATCTATTGTAATCTTTCTGTCGTTAAGTGGTCACTTACTTTGGGCATTACCGTAGCGGGTGGATTTACTCAACGCTTGCTGTGCTCGTGTGCGCGTACACCCGAGACAAAAGTTTGAAAATGTGCTGAAGGTCAGTCCTTAGTCCTTACCATGAGGAAAACACAGCGGGAGCACTCACAGCTATCCTTTAAGTAATTGATCGCCTGCAAAGTGGTGTCACCCTGATAAATACTGCATTAACCACCAACACCGTGTTACGGTTACCACTTCAAAACCGAGATGTATCCAGGTTCGACGTTTTGACACAAGCTGAAGATGTGGCAGGAAAGTGTTTGCGCATGCAAATCCGATTTTGCCCAAACACAGACTTACATCCATTTGACTGTATGATCCTGTATACATAAGGCGACGATATGTGTGTACATGGCGATATTTTCCTCTTGTACAGTAATAATCTGGATTATAACTAACATCAAACCGTTCACATGTTCAATGCGGATTGCGCTGTGGGATAGAGATATATAACTCGTCGACGAGAGAGGGTTAGAACAGGAGAGTCACTTTCGACGAAAACTGCGTGTTCAGACGAAAATTTAGGTATATAGGTTTGGAATATCCGTAACCGGTGGCACTTTCCGTATAAATGTATGTATGCTAAGTGTCAGAAAATTGTCTTTGAAAATAGCATTTGGCATTCGAAAGCAAACATTGCAAACAATTACTTATATTAGACAAGTATACCGACTACAATTAAATTTGAAAATATTTAACGTTTCCCACAACCACTATACCTACAGAAACAAATTAACCAAACACACAAAACACGTCGTCCCAAAATCCATGACATCGCTTTATTTGATACACGCACAGAGCTACAAGTGTCACCCTGGTATCACTACATGTATGGGCGTAGACCAAACCTTTTCGGGCCATAACAGTTTGGGTATCGGTTGGGTTGATGCTGTTTAGCCCGGCCATTCGCGTGAAGCCCTGAGTGTGATTAATCATCTAACATGTCCGCGACTTTATATATCATTTACCGTGATAGAAAAATGTAAAGTGATTATACAATCGTTCAACCCTTTACCCAACAGAACGGCCCTGTGCCAATGCATTCTCTTATATATGCGAGTCGACCATAGGTCGCCTCGCATATATAAGAGAATGCATTGGCTTAACACATATTAAAAATGATAAAATTGTCAAAGAATGTAGAAAAATATGATAAAAAATGAAAGAAAAAATTATAAAATTGTTAAAGAATGTAAGAAAAAATGGTAAAAAGTGTTAAAAAAAAGAATATTTTTAGGCCAATGCATTCTGTTATATATGCGAGGCGACCTATGGTCGACTCGCATATTTTAAGAGAATGCATTGGCACAGGGCATAACTGTAACCATCACAATGTGGTCAATGAATCGGTTCCAATGATATCCATATTTGTATGGTTTTATTGAGACAGACCGAAGATATTGTAGGCTGTTGAAGCTTTATTTGGGCATTTTTGGCCGCTTTGTTGGGTAAAGGGTTAATATATTGCTTACATGCATTTTCTGATAACGCTACAAATCGAAATTCTCTGGAAAACAAGGCTTTGTTTACTTATAAATATCGTTGCTTCAAAGGACCTCTGATATACGCAGGTTTTTTATCACCATGGTTGGGAAACGCTGCACTCTATGCGCTTATATATACGCAAGGCGTCCATAATAGTGTGAATTTCCCACAGTCCCTCCAGTATGGATTGCAGAAGAGACTCAGTTTTCAATTTTTGAATTTATTATTATAAACTCATCGTCTAATTTGAAATTCATGGGTACTACATGTATATTGTACTCATTTACAAATGAAAGAATAATATAAATACATATCAAATATGTGGGAATACACAGAAGCAAGTATTTATTAATATAAATATGAATATCTTCGAGGGGGTGTACCTGTACACGTGTATGTAGACGTTCATATGCGTGGATATAAATGTGTGTATGGTAATACTATGGTATAATTATTGGTGACATAATAATTATGTTGTCGCCTGTCTGCTGCAGGAGTCGATTGCATACGCACGTGATCTGAATGCGCAATCACACATGTATGTGAGTTTTATGCAAGCCTGCAAATAGCGTGTCTGTCATTTGCAGAAGAGGTCCTCAGAGGGTGACTTTAGTGACGCTATCCCGCATAGCGGGCTAGCATCACTAAATTCACCCTCTGGGGACCTCATTCTGCTAAGGCCCTCAACTCATATGGCAGACCTAGGATCAGATTGAAGTTCCCCAGTTGAAGTTGGTGATGTTCACCCATTGGGCACCTCAATTATGAATTTTATCTTCTGCAAATTAGGGGATATAGAAACTTACTAGAAGGGAAATGTAAATAAAAACAATGTTACTTTGAGACTATAGATACTTCCCGGAAGATGAGGCCTATGCAGAATGAGGTCTACAGAGGGTGAATATGGTGATGCTAGCTAACTTTGTTTTTAGTTACGTTTTCCAATCTGGGAAGTTTCTATATATCCACTAATATACAGAAGGTAAAATCCATAATCGAGGTGCCCAATGGGTGATCATCACCAACTTCAACTGGGGAACTTCAATCTGATCCTAGATCTACCATAGCATACCGATTAAATCCTGAAAAGTTACCAAAAAAGTCGATTTTTTAGGGGATTACTGTAGGTCGAGTCAACCATCGACGAAACTGTGTGTCGTAACCGCTAGCGAATGTATCCTGTACGTTCAACCACACCCAAATAAACCACCATATTTATAAAATAAACCCAGTTGGTGAATACGAGCCCTGGTCTGGAATTGTTTAGATCTCACGCGCATGAAGCAAACTGTTGGGTTTGTTAAATTTATAACCAGTTTCCGTTCATATCCTGGCAAACCTCAACCCTTTACTACGACGAATTGTTATGCAAAATGTCCAGCGTGTAAACGTACCGTTAGGCAAGCCTGAGTGTAATGTGGCTGTCATTTGCAGAATGAGGTCCCCACAGGGTGAATTAAGTAACGCTATCCCACATAGCGGGCTAGCATCGCTAAATTTAGCCTCTGGGGACTTCATTCTGATTAGGCTTCAACTTCTCTGCACAGTTTCTTTATTATCAAATTTCTGTCTTCACATAGATTATATTACTTTGAGGCCATGCAAAATGAGGTCCCCACAGGGTGAGTTTGGTGATGCTAGCCCGCAATGTGGGATAGCTTCGCTAAATTCACCCTCCGGTGATCTCATTCTGCAAATGACCGGCACACTAAACTCAGGCTTGCCCTTACGTCGTATTAGCATGGTAATAACAGGTGATAACAGTCTCGTTTATAAATTTGATTGTCGTTGTAGTTTCTTGATTTCATGACGAGCCAGTTCGACGACATCTTTGGTACAACCCCAGTGGAGTGACACACCCCCGCCACCATGACCGTAGTTGTGGATAATCTGAAGAAAAATTTAATCGAAATGAATCTGTATCTCTTCATGGAACTTTCTGTATATATTGGGGGTAATTCCAACTGCATGCTTTTGAAGCACATCGTAAATTAAGTCCCAAGAATTCCGTTTGCATCCATGAATTGAAATTTTCCTCAGCACATATTGGTGGCCATTTGGTCAAATACGACTTCAAATAAAAACTAATAATCAATAAGTCAATTCCAACTTAATAGAAGTCAAATGGAAATTAAAAGCTAAATTAATTCCAACTTAATAGAAGTCAAATGGAAATTAAAAGATAAATTAATTCCAACTTAATAGAAGTCGAATGAAAATTAAAAGCTAAATTAATTCCAACTTAATAGAAGTCAAATGGAAATTAAAAGATAAATTAATTCCAACTTAATAGAAGTCAAATGGAAATTAAAAGATAAATTAATTCCAACTTAACATAAATCATTTTAAAATCAATACACCATATAAAATATTTATTAATAGATGTAAACGATTTTACTGTTTGTGTGCAAACATTAATAAAGTAGCTAGATGTCGTTTAATGTAATGTGAACCAGTGAACTCACGCCTTATATATAAGGATTAACTGTCATGTGGACTGTTTTTATGGAGATGTAACGGTGAGGTAAGTGGACATAACTTGTGTAAAACCCGAAGGGTTTTACATACAAGTTATGTCCACTTACATCACCGTTACATCTCCATAAAAATAGTCCACATGACAGTTAATCCTTATATTTATATACATTTAGCGAAAAAGCCACTTTTGTAAATATATTTAAATCGAAAAGTGTATCGTGACAAGATCAGCCCAAAATACCCAATAGCACCCTTGGCAAAAGTTAATAGGAACAATTTCTCTTCATGTTGAAACCCGATGATGTATTAAGTCAATCCTGCGCGAGTCAAAATGCGCCCAAAGCACTACGCGTTCGTCTTTCCAAACCTAATGACGTATCCTTGGTGTTATTAGGCGTTGCGCATTCACCGAGAAATAACTGCAACTAGCCACGTGGGCGCCGACCAATCAGAATGCTGGATTTAGTGATGACAACACTTAGTGTGTAAATATATGGTATTAAATGAACTCACACCTTCTACAATATTAAATGAACTCACACCTTCTATGGTATTAAATGAACTCACACCTTCTATGGTATTAAATGAACTCACACCTTCTATGGTAATAAATGAACCCACACCTTCTACAGTATTAAATGAACTCACACATTCTATGGTATTAAATGAACTCACACCTTCTATGCTATTAAATGAACTCACACCTTCTGTGGTATCAAATGAACTCACACATTCTATGGTATTAAATGAACTCACACCTTCTATGGTATTAAATGAACTCACCCCTTCTATGGTATTAAATTTCCAACCAAGCCTGTTTGCAGAATGAGGTGCCAGAGGGTGAATTCAGTGACGCTATCCGACACAGCGAGCTAGCATCACTAAATTAACCTCTTGGACCTCATTCTGCATGGCCTCACCTGCTATGGGAGACATAGACTCAGATTGAAGTTCCTAAATGGTGAATATTGTGATGTACAAACATTGGGAACCTCGATCATGCAATGTGTCGTCTGCCAATTTGGGGATATAGAGAAACTAAAACTAATAGTATGGTCGTCGGAGGGTTAGACCAAGAAGAAATTGGTAAAGGAGCGGTTTTGGTGTCATTCGACGCGGGATAATCTCGTGTATAACATATCCAAAATCCGCTTTGGGGAAAATCCAGGATCCAAGATGGCGTCCAACATGGCCGCCGTTAGTCAAAAGAAACTCTGGCTGAGATTAATTCGATTATAGTGAGAACAAATGTTGTCATATGTATACAAATGCATACATTTTTGCGAAGGTAAAATATTATGCCACCTGTTTATGACAAAAAATGGAACCCCTCGTTCCAGATGGCCGCCAAAATGGCGGCCTAATTCGGAAAATTGAAGTTTTTGCCTTATATCTCAAAGATCAGTTCCTGTTGTTTGATACTAGTTCAGACTGGCGACGTTGCTTAGACTTATTCATGTTAATTCAGCATTGGAGCAATGAAAGATACCACAAATGGGGTCTCAGACTCAACCACACCCTCAAAAATTCGATTTTACAGAACTCGGTATAAACATTTCACAAAAATCGCCATTGGGATTCCATCATTCCAGTCATATATCAACAAGAAATGGACAGACTGTACAATATAAGTTGGGCATACCATTATCTATAAATACTTCAATTCAGTGAAACCCAAATTGGCGCTTTGTCTCAAAATGGCTTCCAAAATGGCGGTCAAAATATGGAAAATGGCAGATATTGCCCAGAGTGTCATTTAATCGATTATAAGTAGTGGTTGATGAATACAATTGACTAAATAAATATAAATGTACACATCTGTATGATGTCATTATGCTAGCTCTATGGAAAAACTTAAAAATCCGTACCCAAAATGGCCACCCGATGTGAAAAATACTATTTTATATCACTTCTTTTTATCACTTATTGCTCTCTGATCTGGGGTACAATGGGTATACTCTTTCAATGGTCGTGTCAACTGATCATTCCAACAATGACATGTGTAATCGTTTAGATTATGGTTTACTCCGGTTCTTCACTCATTAGTTCTAACGAACGCGGTATGAAATTTAACCAAAATCGGCTTTGGGGTTGTGGTCACATTTGATATTTAGGGATAAGCAGATTTTGTCTACAAAATAATTGAGCGTTTCTTTTATTTGTGAACATTCTCAAATGGACCAAAAGAAATAATAAATTGTATTTAATATGGCTTTCAAAACGAAAATGGTAGACTCTACCCAGCTTGTCATATAATGGAAGTTGTGACTTGTGGATAGAGTTGATAGTAGGCTTATATGTGTGCCTTATATATATCAAAACTAATATTTATAATAATGGAGCCTTGGTTTATTTTCAATCTTTTGGTGGCTTTCCGCGGGTTGGCAAATATTAACTATTCGGCGTCAGCCATCATTTCGTACACTTACGGTACACAGTGTCAATAGTTCTACTTATAACGATCATTCGGGACGTTTCCATCAAATATATGGGCATCGGTGTTCTAGTCCGGAAGCATCAGGCTATAATGGGTCACCCAGTGATGGCGAAGATGGAAAGTTGAAAGGACACGAATAATCTGGGGTTTACTTAATGGGTGGGCAAGTTGGTTATCGGAGCTAGGTAGTTTCAAAGTAAAATTATTTTCTTCAATGTCAAGAGTAAAAATGAAAATTCTGCATTGTACATTGTATACCCTTCACCTTCAATGTGACAATTCCGTGTCATGCGACTGAGGGTATACGTGGATAGAAACATTCTAGTAAATATCGATATATACTACACATCGAGTGAATTTCATCAATGATCTGTAGGCACAATGTACGCCACGACTGGATCTGAACGCATTGAGTATTCCGGTCGATTTTAGCCTATTATGTATCTGTTATGGGTAATTACCTCCATATGTTCAGAATATTTAGTTTACTATCCCATTACCAACATTAAATTATAGTTTAAAAAACGTCATCATTGCCAACTAACCTCAACAATGACTATACATTTGTTGTAGTTTTTGGCGCTTTTAGGCATCTGTTATTATTCCATTGATGTGTTCACTTTACTTAGTTTAATGTACATGTAGCGTGAATGTCATGAGATAATACGCCGTTGTTACCAGCTCTATCTGATTCCCAGTTCTGTTGTAAAAAGGCGGATATGGAGACAGGTATTTGCATCAATGATATATATTGGCACCATCGACCTAACTGCAAAATTTAGACTATTTACTGTACTTCGATGTAGACGTTTCTGCATATCCAGTGCTTCCACGTTATTACCATTCCTCTACATGTAGGCGTAAACTGGTATTTCAAGGTTGTCATTGGATAGAAATGCCACATGCATACGGTGACCAACAACATGTTTGTCAAAGAAATGTGAACAATGCACATGTTCTTTTCCGGATGCTAGACAATCAAATTGCCACATAATGCTTACATCCATGCTGATCAGAGCACGAAATATTTGCAAATTATTGACATGAAAACTATCTCCTGCAGACGACGTACTCTAGACATGCACCAACGTCATTTCCTATGAACGTTTACTGTTTGTAAAGACGGTTTCGAGTTTGAAAATCACGCTTGTACAAGAAGACCTCCACGGACTTACTGATTCGATGTGGAAACAATGTATGGGATAGATTCCTCATACATATATGTATTTCGCACAATTATTTTCTGAGACATAAGACATCACCATTCACCGGAGAGTTGATATCTGAAAAGAGCTAAGAGTAAAACCACTTCTCGTACATGTTGAAATAGGGAATCCATGGGCTACATTTAGTTCCAGCTAGCACTAATAATGATGTCTAAAAAATGTGCGTTCACAATCCGTTTAGCAGAAATGTATAGTCATTATGTTTTACTCTATCGAAACCGCCCAACTAAAGAGGGTTTTTTTTCAGTGTATCTCAACCTGGCTATAAATCGGACACGTTCCTGTTTTGGTAATCTTCTTAAGAGGTTGTGGAACATGATTTTTCATACATATTCCAGATTAAAACAATACTGTAATCAATAAGAGATATATATGCACGTAAAATTCTTTTTTCGAAAAGGAATCAAAGAGCAAATATCCTATTTATGACTTCTATCGTTGTCTGGGGCCATATTGGATACCATCTCGAATCTTAGAAGTTTTCACAAAGCTGATTTTATCCGATATCCGATAGGGTATTCTGAAGTCAAAATCGCTCTCTGCTTACTTATTCTGGAACAACCTCTTTTGCGACTATCGCGACCGTGTACGGTAAGTGTACGAAATGATGGTCGACCCCGAATAGTTAAAATTTTCCAACCCGCGGGAAGCCACCAAAAGATTGAAAATAAACCAAGGCTCCATTAATATAAATATTAGTGTTTATGTATATAAGGCACAAACATTAGCCAACTATCAAGTGCATCCACCAGTCACAACTTCCATTATATGACAAGCTGGGCAGAGTCTAGATAACATTTATTATTTCTTTTGGTCCATTTGAGAATGTTCACAAATAAAAGAAAAGCTCAATTATTTTGTAGACAAGATCTGCTCATCCCTAAATATGAAATGTGACCACAACCCCAAAGCCGATTTTGGTTAAATTTCATACCGCGTTCGTTAGAACTAATGAGTGAAGGACCGGTGTAAACTATGACCTAAACGATTACACATCTCATTGCTGGAATGATCAGTTGACACGCCATTGAAAGAGTATACCCATTTTACCCCAGTTCAGAGAGCAATAAGTGATAACAAGAAGTGATCTAAAATAGTATTTTTCACATCGGGTGGCCATTTTGGCAGCCATTTTGGGTACGGATTTTTAAGTTTTTCCATAGAGCTAGCATAATGGCATCATACAGAGGTGTACATTTATATTTATTTAGTCAATTTTATTCATTAACCACTACTTATAATCGATTGAATGACACTTTTCCATATTTTACCGCCATTTTGGCAGCCATTTTAAGACAAAGCGCCAATTTGGGTTTCATTTAATTGGAGTATTCATAGATAATGGTATGCCCAACTTACATTGTACAGTTACGTCCATTTCTTATTGATATATGACTGGAATCCCAATGGCGATTGTTATTTTATACCGCATTCTGTAAAATCGAATTTTTGAGGGTGTAGATGAGTCTGGGACCATATTTGTGGTATCTTTCATTGCTCTAATTCCGAATTAACATGAATAAGTCTAAGCAAAATCGCCAGTTTGAACCATTGTCAAACAACAGGAACTGATCTTTAAGATATTAGGCAAAAACTTCAAATTTTCGAGTTTAGGCCGCCATTTTGGCGGCCATCTGCGATGAGCGGTTCCATTTTTGCCATACACATGTGGAAAAATAATGTATATGGCAGGTGAAAAAAAACATTTATCCTCACTATAATCGAATTAATCTCAGTCAGAGTCTTTTGACTAACGGCGGCCATGTTGGACGCCATCTTGGATCCTGGATTTTCCCCAAAGCGGATTTTAGCGGATTTTGGATATGTTGTACCAGAGATTCTCCCGCGTTGAATGACATCAAAATCGCTTCTTTACCAATAACTTCTGGGTCAACCCCCTTTTTTGCGTACCACGACCATACTATAAAAAGGAAATAGAATTTATGCGAAGAAGTTTCTATAGCAATTTGATAATAAAGAAACTTTCCAGAGAAGTTGAGGCCTTAGCAGAATGAGGTCCCCAGAGGGTGAAATTAGTGATGCTAGTCCGCTATCACTAAAATCACCCTCTGGAGACCTCCATCATTCTGCAAACGACAGGCACCTTATTCGCAGGCCCGTTTCCAACTGCCACTTCAATCCAAAAGTATGAAAAAATACAACAAATATCACACCGAATATCACAAATGGGGTCACTCTCGCCTATAAAGTGTTGAAATGTACACAGGTTTTGACAAAAGTGCTGAATGGTATATAGACAGAGTTTGCTATCGACCCGCACACAGTTATGTCAACTGTTTCACCGAAAGTCTGGCGCCCATCAGACATTTATTTTCAGTTAATTCTAATTTTCATCCGAACAATTATTCTAGAAGAAACCGTGGCAGCCGAAAATTAACCCTTTCAGTGCCAAGTCCGATTTTTGTATCAACCCATATTTCCTTGATCATTTTTCAAATTTATTGATTATAATAATGTGATACATTGATGGGAAGCGCTCTTAGAGCTCTTTCCACCAATGTATCACATTATTATAATCAATAAATTTGAAAAATGATCAAGAAAATATGGGTTGATACAAAAATCGGACTTGGCACTGAAAGGGTTAAACAACGTGATATCGATAGAGATTTCAAACTCTGTGTACGCTCCATCACATTTCAACAACCATGCATGTGTGCCCTTCGCTCTAGTTACCGTCTGCGTTTTTCCTTGGCTACTTCTATATTGTGTCTCGAGGCGGACGGTTGTTCTTGTCGGTCGGAGCCCCACTTCCTCTTTGATGTTCGTGCTGTGCTGCAAGTAGAGTCAATGTACATCAACGATTGTGAACGTGTGTGGTGTAATGTATGGGGATTGTGAACGTGTGTGGTGTAATGTATGGAGATTGTGAACGTGTGTGGTGTAATGTATGGAGATTGTGAACGTGTGTGGTGTAATGTATGAAGATTGTGAACGTGTGTGGTGTAATGTATGGAGATTGTGAACGTGTGTGGTGTAATGTATGGAGATTGTGAACGTGTGTGGTGTAATGTATGGAGATTGTGAACGTGTGGGGTGTAATGTATGGAGATTGTGAACGTGTGTGGTGTAATGTATGGAGATTGTGAACGTGTGTGGTGTAATGTATGGAGATTGTGAACGTGTGTGGTGTAATGTATGGAGATTGTGAACGTGTGTGGTGTAATGTATGGAGATTGTGAACGTGTGTGGTGTAATGTATGGATATTGTGAACGTGTGTGGGGGTAATGTATGGAGATTGTGAACGTGTGTGGGGTAATGTATGGAGATTGTGAACGTGTGTGGGGTAATGTATGGAGATTGTGAACGTGTGTGGGGTAATGTATAGAGATTGTGAACGTGTGTGGTGTAATGAAAATAGCACAGTCTTACCAAGGTTTGGGAATCACGTGGTTTCGAGGTTGGTGAGTAACACATCTACATCTACTTGATACTCCATCGCCCTCAATGTGATGAGGATTATGTGGAGGTCCAGGTGCTACCACGGCCGAGTAACTTTATAACCCTGTGGTAACTCCAGTAGCGTTCTTTAACGTGCACACACCGAGGAGTGTACACGGGTCAGCCATTAATGTCCGCGCCCGATCGGACAGCGTACTGCACCCACGACAACATACCTGGACAAGTGTTGTAATGGGGGGGAGTTGGCATTTTGCATTCGGATCTTGATTCAGTGATCTCGAATGAGACTGTTCAGCCTGACAAACTTGGTATCTGACCGAGTTCTGATATTTGTCAGAATACCCTGACCAGGTTGCGATCCCCAGTCCGATAGCACGAGAGACCAGTACGCTACCTCTCGGCTACCGACTTCCCTGTCAACACGCATTCAAAATGTGCAAACTCACAAAATCATAACGAGAACTAACACAAAACATAGAAGTTTGACTGTTACGAGCGGGTACCCGTTACGAGCATAATTATGCTGGTTTATTTTTGAAACAAGTTGATACCTTATTTGTTCGGAAATTCAATAGTTTTCTATAACATTCTGACCAAAGTTGCCAGTCGAAGGTGAGTGGAATAGACCAGTCCATACATCTTGGAAAATCCTTCAACTGACAACTTTGGTCATAATGTTAGAGCAAACAAATGTGTGTGAATTTGGATATACATTGAGGTATCGGCTTGTTTGAAAAATAGTATAGCATCTGCTCGTAGCTGTCAAAATATTATTTAACATTTAATATTAGTTTATTACCTTTTTTCCTCGCTTCTGGTCGCGTTTTAGATCGTTTATAACTCGAAACCACGTGAATCGTGCATATGGAGATTGTGAACATTGGGGTAATGACAATAGCCATAGCACAGTCTTAATTAATGCGTATGGTGAAATCTCGGATGGATAGATGCCACGCAGAGCCTGTCGGCCAACTTGCCTGAGCCGATTCCATATGTATAGTGAAGATCAGTGTTCACGCTGGACCGAAAAATATTATGGCCAAAAGTTTAGCCAAATGAACATTTTATTAGCCAAATGAAAAAAACTTTGGCCAAATTAAAGCCACATTTTCTCGGCAATTAATGACTAAAATATATGTTTTAAACTTTATTTGTTAATCAGAATAAAAATATAACTAAAACAACACAAAAGCAACTTTAAAAACAATATTCAGCGCTTTTTAATTAGCTTTCCGACTCCATGCTTTCCGTCTCCATTTGGGGCACACACAAAATTGGCCAAAAGCTTAGCCAAATTCGAACAAGATTGGCCATTGGCCAATTTGGCCAACGACAGCGCGAACTCTGGTGAAGATACCATTTCCTATTCCGATCACCACCGTTCGCTAATTGTAATTATAAGAGTTTGGTACAATGCATGGATTTGGGTTTCACACAGGCAATGCTGTATATGTATAGACGTACCCCCTTGTGTCATACCGCGTATTGTGGGCATACATGTAACCTGTAACTGATATACATTTTTAAATAAACAAAGATGGAAAACTATTGAACGAAAAACCTAACGAATGGACATATGCCATTGGATGTCCTTATAGTGCAGGTGAACATCAATACCAAATTGCATTGAGATCCGAGCACTACTGTTCAATTTATGACCTGAACAGACATTGGACGGACCAAAAAGCCAACAAAGATGAACATAAACAAAGACGAATAACCCTAGAATGAAAAAAAATGAACAAAACGATGTAACCCTCTATTGATTGTCCTCTTAGTAGTGAACATCCATACCAAATTTCATTGAGATCCGAGTATAACTATTGAAGTTATGGCATGCACAGACATTGGACGGACCAACAAGCCAACATTTTCCAAATAAACAAAGATGAATAACTCTAGAATGAAAAATCTAAACAAGAGATGGAACCCTATTGAATGTCACTATAGGACATGAACAGACATCGGACGTACATACGTATGGACGCATTCCCCGATACACAGACGGTCGGACAGGTGCAAAACAGTATACCAACTTTTGTTTAAAGGGGGTATAATAATGCTGAAATAGGTATAATTAACAGATTGATATGTAATATTTGGAGGAATATATTTGTTATCCGCGACACGTGTATGGATTACAACCAAGTCTGAGCTTAGTGTGCCTGTCAGTTGTAGAATGAGGTACCCAGAGGGTGAATTTAGTGACGCTATCCCGCATAGCGGGCTAGCATAAACAAATTCACACCCGGGGACCTCATTCTGCTTAGGCCTTATCTTCTCTGGAAAGTGCTTTATTATCAAATTTCTTCAGAAACTTCTTCACATAGATTCTATTTCTTTTTTTGTTTAGTTTCTCTTTATCCCCAAATTGGCAGACGACACAATGCATAATCGAGGTTCCCAATCGGTGTACACCACGATATTCACCATTTGGGAACCTCAATCTGAGTCAATGTCTTCCATAGCAGATGAGGCCATGCATGGTGAGGTCCCAACAGGGTGAATTTGGTGATGCTAGCCGCTATGTGGGATAGCGTCACTAAATTCACCCCCAGGGGACCCCATTCTGCAAATGACAGGCACGCGAAACTCAGGATGGATTACAACTGTATCAGTAAAGGGAGTTGTCGCCGTTTCGGCTGCTATCACGACGTTGTCAGTTTATCTAGCTGGAGGAATGACCACGCGGAAGGTGAATTTGACTGCGAAATCACTCCACTTCACGTAGGAACCACCTATCCCCAGCAAGTAACTGCCAGACCTGTCACAGATGTTATAGCATACATGTATATAGGACATACAATTTTACACAGATTCAAGGCGAGAAAGTCACATGAGATACAATATTGGTTTGTAATACTGCACAATACATGTACACTAGACAATCTCAAATGTTAGGGTCAAATTTGGACTAAAGTTGTTTTTATTCCATTTCGAAGAGGAATATATAGAATACACCCATAGTAGCCGAGAATATCAAATTTTCACCACGAGTGGTATTGTGGTTTCAACCACGAGCCTTTGGCGAGTGGTTAAAACCACAATTCCACGAGTGGTGAATTTTTGTTATTCTCGGCTACTATGGGTGTATTTTTTTTATACCATAATTATTATTCTTCGTTCGCTTCGTAAATGTATTTCTACTCTGTTGACCAGTGACTGTTAACATGTATGTGCACCGAGTGACCCAAATATATGGAATCGGTGCGAGTTTGCCCTAACAGTATTCCATACAAATATGTTAAGCTATCATGAATGTGGGTCACGCGTAGTAATACATATTTCTAGGAAATTCGGTGATCCGCCACTTTCTTGGGTATCAGTCAGCTGATGTGAACACACATTCAGATTTCCCACATTGCAGATACCATTAACAATCTATACGTTGTTGTCAAAATGTAAGCCGTCGTTCGCTTGAAACACGGAAAGGCAGACGAACACGTGCGTTTTGTTTACATTTTCAACATCGCCGACCTGTATAAAACGTGTACTTTGTCGGTGCATGCACCTAGAATAAACATCTTTAAATTAACTTTAATGTGTCATTTTTTGACAAGTAAACCCAGTAAATGGAATTGGATAGTATATATCTCTGTGTTTAGACCACTTATCGCAATTCAGTGTGTTTTGAGTCGGAAAAATTGTGTATTTACTTCGCGAAGCGGGCGTGACGAAACATTGGGCTAAAATTCGACAGCGATGTCACCAGAGGTCAAATGACGGGTCGTTCTACTATGGGTATAAACTTTTAACACATAAAGTGTCGTTGAAACATTTACACAACAGTATAAATTTATACCAATAGTAGGAATCGCTATACCCACAGTAGGGTGTAAAGATGAAATTTACAAAACAGGTGTTATACACACAGTAGCATAGGAAATTATGGTATAAATATCCTCTATAACATATCCAAAATCCGCTAAAAATCCGCTTTGAGCATTTTTGTTTAATCCAAGATGGCGTCCATGATGGCAGTTGGTATCGAAAAATTCTGAATTTTTGTGGTAGGTGCATAAGTAAATATAAATTAAAATACACATAAACAATGCTTAGCCGTAAACTATTCACAGTATATATAAAAATTATATATATTATTATAAAACCGTAATACCATTATACCAATCAAATAACAACCCTAGAAGCATTTTTGTGGAAAAGTGCAAAAAGTGCAAATGTTTACCTAACTTGAATATGCTAAATCCATTAGAACTGGTTGTCGCCATTTCTGACGCCGATAACTACCTCAAGTTTGACCTTAAAGCGAGGTACTGGCTTCAATATATTTTCTCAAAGAGAGCCCATATGAGCTCATATATCAGTCACTGAATCATGCAAGCGTGTTCTTTATGAATATCCCACCTATCATGATGATTATTTTGTGAATATAAATGGTTGAGACATAAATAGAGTACAGTGAATTTCCGATTTCCAACATTTTAGTCATAAAGACGAAGAGCGTTTATAAAGATTTGGAAATATCAAGGACATTTAACCGCATTACACAAAAAAGCGGCCAAAACCGGCCAAATAAAGCTTCAACAGCCTAAAACTTGATATCTTCGTTCTGTCTCAATAGAACCATACAAATATGGATATCATTGGAACCGGCTCCTTGACCACATTGTGATAGTTACAGTTATGCCCTGTGCCAATGCATTCTCTTATATATGCGAGTCGACCATAGGTCGCCTCGCATATATAAGAGAATGCATTGGCCTAACAATTTTATAATTTTTAATGTGTTAAGCCAATGCATTCTCTTATATATGCGAGGCGACCTATGGTCGACTCGCATATATAAGAGAATGCATTGGCACAGGGCCCTTCTGTTGGGTAAAGGGTTAACCTCATTACACAAAAACGTGTTCCTTGCTTGCTGTATTCACATTATCGCGGTTAATCGTGGACCAACATCTCAATAGGTCATGTTATTATGGAAACTTTAATCACAGTATTGGGTTACAAGAAAACTAAGATGCATGCATCAGGTCGGCCGTGAACTATCTACCATAGAATTGTTGTAGCTATCGATTATACATTTTGGAACACCTGTCTGTATGTATGTGTGTATGCATGAATGCATGTGTGTATGTGTTATAGACTCTAACACTGCTCGACTGATCCGACTCGGATTTGGTATTTAACGTGTCAACTTGACCTCGCTCATAGGCATGTTTCTGGACCTTGACCGATCCGACTAAAAATTTGTGTGTAGGACTACTTCGATCCCGGAAGCAATATGGACGGGTCCAATTTCACGTGGGACCATGTTCTCGAACGTGCTGATGTAGGCATGTTTCTGGACTATTTGGACGGGTCAAATCTTGATCCCGACCTGACTTTGACATTCAAAAAGATCAATTCAAGGTCAAATCTGGTAAAACGGAAGTATTTCAACGAAATATAATACCTACTGTTACTTTTGTCCCAGGAGTGTTTCGGGTGGGTCAAATTATGACCCTGACCTGATCTTGACATTCAAAATTGTCAATTCAAGGTCAAATCGGGTAAAGCCGGGCGGATTTCGACGGGTACTTTTGTCGTGACTTTTGTCCGGGGAGTGTTTTGGACGGATCAAATCGTGACCCGACATGACGTTCACCTTTAAAATGGTCAATTCAAGGTTAAATCGCGCAATTCTCCGAAAATCAGAGGGGAACATCCCGGACGAAGTAGGGTCCACCAGCTACTATTTTATATTTCTAGATTTAGTTACAAACTAAATACCTGTATATTGTACAAAGAAATGTTTGACAAATATATCTGTATCAATATTACCATACGGGTCATTAAAATCGATACGACGAAACAAATTTTGAAGGGTGCATGGTATCAGGTAAATTTTTATATTTCAAATGATGACATGAATGCGGAAAGTTGAAGTACCTACGTAATACTGGCTATCCGAATGAAGAGATATACATGTATATAAAACCAAAATAGAAGATGACTGCTGGCGACAATGTTTTCCAAAAAAATTCAAAGCATTCGATAGCTCCCATCTAGTTGTCAGCCCGAAGATCAATATAAAGTGTGGTGACTATCAGATGAGGGATATGACTGTACAGTTGCTAAACAATTCAGTCACGCAAAAGAGGATCAAACAGTAAGATACCAAATTGCTGCCTGTGGTAATGTTTTTTAACGAAATTCGGGAAAATTAGATTACTCTCACCCTGGTTATCCAGAAGATCATTGTGGAATCTGGTGACGATCGGACAAGGGGTGTCGTCTGTAGGATCTACCAAATTATTTAGCCATAAAAATAGTAAAATTCAAGATCACCGCTGGCAGTGATGTCTTCACAAGGACAGCTTGAGAACAAAACATGGCTCACATCTAGCGGTGACCCAAACTATCCACATGAGAAAAAGTTCTCCAATAAAAGCTGGCTGCAGGGTGCGCCAATTGATTCAAATTCGAAATTTAACAGGGTGTACTGGTTGTGGCCATGTTTTCCCCGCAAATTTGATAGACTGATGGACAAAACCACTGAATCCGTTGAATCAATACACATGTATACATGGATTAATTTATATGCATTGTTATACACAGTATTGGTATATAAAGGTACTGAAAATAACAATATTACTAGTATACACAAAATAAACCATATATCATGGCTATGGGTTCTAATATCCGAATATGACAGCTGATAACTTGGTGTGAATTGAAGAGTGGTGGTGTCTCAAGCATATCTAACCCTCCACGTTGGAAACATGCCATTAAATGTCATAAGTATAATCTAGCTTGAGGACAGAAGTTTTCCAAAAAAAAACCCTTAATTCAACCAGGTCCTCGCGCGATGTATGGTCGATCACATGATGATCTAGGGGGGGATTAGAATTGTTGTATAAAAACAGCACTGCATGTAAATATAAAATAAAATAGTGCTACATCGTATTACAGATTATTGCCATATATAATCAGTGACTATACAGACAGTCTGACAAAATAAAGTTTCAGTGACACTCTATCCGAAGAGGGGAATAATTCCATCTGTTACAGTCAATGGAGCAATTATGAATCTGGAAAGGTGAAATTTCTAAGTAATACTAGATATCGACATGACGCGATGACATATAACGTAAATGCCATATGGCCGCTGGCGACCATTTTTTCCTATAAAATTAAAAAAATATTTGATAGCTCTCATCTGATAGATGAATATCAAGATAAATATGAAGTTTAGTGATGATCGGATGAGTGAAGTGGACTGTGCTAAACGGTTTAGTAATGCTTAAAAAGATTTTTACCTTAATATTTTTATTTTCACTTTATAAACTTCACTGAGTCATCTTTGTCATGTATTGAGTTTGATATCTTTTGTTAACAGTTTATAAATTATGTATGTCTCGTGTTCGTTATTATATTATATACACTTTATAGTGTGTTTCAGAACGAAAACAAAATGAACAAAATGAACAAATTTGTAAATTTAAAAACAATTCAAACGTTGTTGTATTCCATGTCCCAGCCCGGACATATACACCAAATTTCAATAATATTCATTGAGAAACAACGGACCAAACGCCATATAACACCCCGTATGCATCTTTTATTCCGAGTTGGCCTTTTTTTCCGAGTTGGCACGCGCCATTGGAGCGAGTTAGCCCTGGGGCGAGTACGCCGATTCCGACACCTTTTCTATTTGCAGCAGGTTAAGTTTACGCGTAATTTAATTTACAAAGTTCCCCAATTGGTATCGTAAATAGAGCGACCTTATTTGACAGAGAATGCCTCTGTTATTGATTATAAAGTTGCTATACATTAAAAACGACAATTCACATGCTCGTTCAAGCGCAGTAGTCTATTTTCCCCATGTTAAAGGACATCCACAAATACTAAATAACGCTAACTTACTGCCGAATGTTTTACACGACAACTGTTAACATATTTGGGCTGAATTCATCTGACGCGGTATTATTCCTCAAAATAAACAACAAAACCATCGTTACTTGGAAATGTAGTTTGGGCTAACATTTACATAAATCCTCCATATCATTATTCCGACACACACGTCAGATGAAAAACTCACATGAAGTAACCGGCCAAATTGGCCGAAATAATAACTTGTCAGAATAGAGAGTGTTACACAATGTTGGCATATACGCTATTTTATTTCATTCTTCACCAGTGAGTGAGAGGTTGTACTGATTTCACGTACAATCGTTTGAAACAAGAATATACAATCCTGTTTTCGCCTTTAAACTCTTACTTTTAAACTTGGTAAGATTTCACAACACCCTTTCCATATTCTTTCGCGATCTTCCTTTCTCGGTGCCGTGTCCCAGTCATTCTTCTGGTATGTACCACCGAGGACGCAAAAGTTGGCGCTGCAATTAAAATATCAAAACCGTTTATTCAAACTATCAAATTACATTGGTTGTATAGTTCCTCTAACAAAAAGTATTTCGACGAACCCATGTAATAAATAGAGGATCTACAACTAGTCCCCAGTTGATAGCGGAATTCACAAAACGAGTCCAGTAAATTAGGTCTGGATCGAGCCAATATAAACTGGGGACGAGTTGCAGATACTGTTTATTACATGATTCAAAACCTCGACAAGGCATACTTAAATCAACAAATGGGACGCGAAACTAACATCGGCTTCTATAAGGCATGCGATGACGTTTCACGTAACTATGCGTTATTGCCCGCGTAAAGCAATATTCCCAGATAAATACAGAATATTTGGGTGTATTTAATGGCGTATAATTAATGACATAACTTTGCAAACTCTTAATTCATTACAGTTTGTTCGAAATATATTGGAAGCCATAGTATTTTTGAATAGGATAGGATAATGCAATAAATTTTAAAACGAAAACAAGAGTCAACTAGAAGTTAACAAAAATGGCACATAATCGAATTATTGATAATCTCGAGAAATCTCGTTATTGAAGAGTTATAAGTAATGAAAATAAGAACAAAGTCGATCTATTTATGGATGATAGTCGTTTTGCAGATTAAAAAAAATGTATGATCATTCGCACGAACCACTTCAAATAACCTGAGTCCCTTTAAAGGTCCACTTAATTTTCTAATGCTCCTAAATATTGTATGATCAACTTATCCGGCTGAATAAACTGGGAACATGTAGTTTTTGTCAATATACCAATGTCTGTTGGTGCTTAATTTTGATCCAGACTGTACTGTAAACTCTATCATTCTCAAAGGAAGGGGAATAACTCTATCTCTTAGTTTGAATTATTGTTCATTGTGGGTTGACAAGGGGGGAGTCTTGAACTTAATCTAAGAATCTTTATCACTTAGTATACACTCCTATGCTACAGCCACATTTTTGGTTCCTCTTCCAAAAGGTATTTAATATGGAATACGTTGTGTATAATGTAATCTGGGCATTCGAAAATTAAGTGGGCCTTCAAAGCGATGTGAAACATTCAGGTTGGGTGGTCAAATAGAAATAAAGAATAATCTTGCTCAAAGTTATTTTCACGAATATAGATCGAAATTTACAACACACACCGTCATTCTTATATATAACAATTTAATTCAATGACTCTCGTTGGCGAAATCATTTGCGTTCATTTATCGCCGTTTGTTGCGTCCCGAATCGAGATGTAAATATTTACAATTGCGCGTTGTTCAGGCGATGTGTTCTGTGGATCGATTTCGTTTAGATTTTCGGCGATGTTAGTAGAAGTTTACATCCCCCAGTTGGCACAGCGCCCGAGTACTAACTTGTCAGTTTAATGCACCCGAACAAGTTAAGTTCATAATATGTCTTTAACTGTTTCTACACTAAATATACTTTGATGAGTGGTACCCTTCAGGATATTCAGATAAGAAGTTCAACAGAAAAACATATGTCGTTTGTTGAAATTATTATCTGAACATTTTGCAGCAATGAATATCAATATACTGCACTGTTCATCGGGCTGTCGTCTAATAATATATCATGAGCATTCCCTCCAGATGAATAATAGACCATTCCAATGTATATATAAGGATTAACTGTCATGTGGACTGTTTTTATGGAGATGTAACGGTGAGGTAAGTGGACATAACTTGTGTAAAACCCGAAGGGTTTTACATACAAGTTATGTCCACTTACCTCACCGTTACATCTCCATAAAAATAGTCCACATGACAGTTAATCCTTATATTTATATACATTTAGCGAAAAAGCCACTTTTGTAAATATATTTAAATCGAAAAGTGTATCGTGACAAGATCAGCCCAAAATACCCAATAGCACCCTTGGCAAAAGTTAATAGGAACAATTTCTCTTCATGTTGAAACCCGATGATGTATTAAGTCAATCCTGCGCGAGTCAAAATGCGCCCAAAGCACTACGCGTTCGTCTTTCCAAACCTAATGACGTATCGATGGTGTTATTAGCTTGGTGTTATTAGGCGTTGCGCATTCACCGAGAAATAACTGCAACTAGCCACGTGGGCGCCGACCAATCAGAATGCTGGATTTAGTGATGACAACACTTAGTGTGTAAATATACTGCTATAACTGAATGGGAGAATCCATCTAGTATAGAAAATGATAACCTGTATAAATGTATCGCTTCCTCGAACATACCTGGGGAGTATATAGTTCTCTGCTCCGTTTGGTCCCCACTTGACTAAGAAATGTTTCACCCATGGAGCATATACCTGTAAGAAAATCGAAATTCACTGAGCATTTCCACACAATACAAGGCATGAGAGAGAGGTAGCCATGCACGTTGAATACCTCTAAATTAGTTTGGTCAACAGCTAATAGGAGAGGGGTAGATCATGCCATGAATCTCTACTATGGCTAACGCCCGTAGAGATCATATTCCACCAGTACAAAACTTGGGAACTTTTTGAAGTTTTGACAGGGAACCTTATACAGTCGTAAACATGATGCGGGGAATATATTTCTTATTTAGTATCTGCTCCTTAATCACGTAAGTCACTGTAGGTGAAGATCCCAACCCGAAATTTCACGATTTAAGTGACTTTGTGAACGATTTTGCTTCGCGTCGCTTACAATTATGGAATTTATCATGGATAATTAATACAATGTTTATTACGATATCGGCTCACAAAGGTCACGAATAAGAATGAAATTTCGAGTTAGGTCCTTCACCCACAGCGAGGTTCATTATTAAAGAACAGATAATAACTAAGATATGTATTCCCCGCGATATTTTTTCGACTTTATAAGTTTCCCTGTCAAAACTTCAAAAACAGGTGGAATATGATCTCTGCGGGCGTAAGCCATATTATAGTAGAGATTCATGGCATGATCTAGGAGAGGGGTGTCATTCTGGGTAACTTCTGAACTTGCCCTCAATACCATTGTCCGATATGTGTAGGTTGTCGCGTATATTATAGTTAGGCAAGTATAAATGTCAAAACATTAATTATATGCAACTGGAATTTAGCAAATTGGTATTGCATGGTTTCGATTAAGGGGTGAAGATGTGCCACCCACCCCACACCACGACGTTATAGGGCACAATAGTATCAATTAACCGCTCTATGCTGTATATTTAGAATCATGGCCACTCCCCGCTGGATTCTCCCATTCAGCTATAACGGAATACATAAATTGGCATGGTATATTATTCATCTGGAGGGGTGTTCATGGTAAATTAGCAGACGACACTCAGACGAAAAGATAATACAAATGATGAAGTATTCATATTCGTTGGTGGGAAACGTTCAGGTTATAACATCAACAAACGACATACTATGGTTGATCTTATTATCTGAACATCAATGAGCGTTCAGTATAGAAATGGTTTATTCGTTTCAGTATTACTTGCCTTGTAGTGCTGACCTCTGGTAGCGAATACCTCGTTGTCCGAACAGAGTTCTCTCGCTCCAATACCAGAACAATTGATGATAAGGTTAAATTTGTCCAGCTGCAGAGGAGGAATACAAATGGTAATGGTTAACACTCCCAGGATGCTGAGCCATCATCTTTGGCATAGGTCCAATCAAGCATGTTTTAATTTCGACAGAAATTGTAGGTGTAATCATATGTCTGTACTTTAGCTTCTTTGTAAAACTTGTCATTGAGTTATGCCCCTTGGTTTGCACACACAAACACTCAATTTTACCCATTGTTTTACTCAAATTGACCATTTTCAACATAAAAACCGACCATGACAGAGCGAATGTCAGTAAATGAGCTTCTTCCATCTGATAGAGCTATGTTAGAGCTGAAAAATATTTGAAATAGAAAAAAAGTTATCATATCAATTTGGAAAAAAGGGTCTTGCAAGCGCAGATAACAGAATTCAAGGGAGAGAAATCGGGCTATTTTCCAGTAACCAATAGCACAGATTTGGCCTTCACTGAATACGAAAATCCTGTTGCGTATCCAAATTTTTCACTTTTTTGTGAACTTTCCCAGTTTTGTAAAATAATTAAACCTTCAAACCAGTAATGACACATTTAACACAGGCTACATTGGCTGCTTTGCCCCCCCCCCCATTTACTACAGCCCACCTACAACCATCTAAATCGTCTACTGCTACCTAATGGCATACTCCCACCAACATCAGACCAAGTCTTCTTTGTCCACAACAGCTTGGGTTATCGGTTGAGATGATACTGTTTTCTGGACCGAGTCCCGCCCGTTACTCTTCTCTAACGGTCGTTCATTCAAAAGGCTTACTACATGTAAACGTGGAGCCCCGACAGTCACGTAAACCCCTGAATGTGATTGATCACCTGACATGTTCCCGATTACTCCTTCTTCAAAATGACATATAATTTACCGTGATAGAAAAAGGTATAGTGATTATACGATCGTTTAATGTATTGTTTACATCCGTTTTCTAATAGAATTAACGAAACTTTTCGCGGGGAACCCATATATACGACAGTTTAGACCACGAATTTACCAACAAAAAAATGAAGAGGTATTTATACGAAATATATGTAATCGAACCCGTAGATTCCGAAAATCCAAAAAAAATTCGCTCCAAAATGACAGGTACGACCCTTTATTCAAGGGACGGATGGTACATACTAAATATATCTATCTTAACCTATGGGGGACAGGAATATAATCGAACTATAGTTACCCCAACCAAATTGCCAAGGTCATACTCGGAGAGGCCGCGACCTATGAGTTATGCAATATAGCCACAAAGGAAAGAAGGTCTTATGTAACAATTCCAGTTCACCCATCGGTCAGTACAGACAAAGGAAGATACTAATGGCGCTATAAGTCATTAGCGTATATATAAACCAAACATTAATCTACTCTTTAATTAGTTCTGGCTCTTCAGACATACCTGACATCTGCCAACATGAAATCGCTAATTAATAAGCGACGCCTTCGGTCGTTCTATGACATCTATGATTGATTCACAATTATGTATCATTTACCATCACATGCTGCTTACTACATGATGTTACAGATGAATAAAATTTATACAGAGAACAGTCTTATTCCTTCACAGAAGCCCAACGACGAATGTGTCATAAAGGACAGGCCTGCAAATAGCGTGTCTGTCATTTGCAGAATGAGGTCCCCAGAGGGTGAATTCAGTGACGCTATCCCGCATAGCGAAGTAGCATCACTAAATTCACCCTCTGTGGACCTCATTCTGCTTAGGCCTCATCTTCTGGGAAGTATCTATAGTATCAAATTAACATTGTTTTTAGGAAGTATCTATAACCCCTAATTTGCAGAAGATAAAATTCATAATTGAGGTGCCCAATGGGTGAACATCACCAACTTCAACTGGGGAACTTCAATCTGATCCTAGGTCTGCCATAGCAGTTTAGGGCCTTAGCAGAATGAGGTCCCCAGAGGGTGAATTTAGTTATAATAGCCCGCTATGCGGCATAGCGTCACTAAATTCACACTCTGGGGACATCATTCTGCAAATAACAGACACGCTATTTGCAGGCTTGATAAATGTACCTCGTCGAAAGATGTTATCCTCTTGTTGATTACTCGCCCACCTTTTTCCTTGAACCTACAAATAAGGTTTGTATACGTGAATACATAGACATGACAATACCGCAACTAATAAGTCCATAATCTTTTATCGAACAAGTTGCAAAATGATATATTTCACGAAAACGAAGCTTAAGTGAAATGCGACTGTGCACGGGTCCGCATAGAGTATTTAAATTATGATGCAAGTTTTGTTCTGTATTTATTCCACACCGTTGTGTCCGATAAGTTATAATACATGACTACCATTGATACTACATATATTGCTACTATTTATTGTGGTTTAAGTCTGATGAAAATGCTGTTGAATATATCCATGTGTCATGAAATCACATATCATAATCACCCCCGGTCGGGTGGTCCTGCTAGTCTACTGGTGGGTATTACTGAATTGCTATGATGCTGGTAGGGCATATTAATGCCTCACATACGAAACAGTACCCTTATTTTATTTCTAAAGTTGTAATTTTCGCGGTGTTTTTGGCTAATCCGAGCGATTTGAGAAAACGCCAGTGTTGGTATGATATATTTAAGAACACATATATGTTTGAAATATGTATTTGCGACAGCTAATATACATCCAGTATTAAACAATTTCGCAGTAATATATGTTTTTGAATGTTTGATACACATAATGGCTCTTCCATGATATGTTCATATTATCTGAACACCGCGATAATGACAACTTTAGACAAAACAACGGTACTTTTTCTTAAAGGTACTCAATCCGATTAAGCCCCCCTAAATTACTATTTCTTTGGCTTCGGGGGTAAAAAATATTTGATTCGAGTCGAGGAACCCACACATCAAAGCTCAGAGTGATCAGATATCGATTTTTGAAGTTAATTTAATTTCTCGAGATTTGGGCCAGTAATTTAGTCTGCCTCGTGGTCAAACAGACAAATTGCGGGTGTAAGATGTATAACTCTAAAATCAAGTTGTTAGTTATTAACAGTTATTAACTCTCAAATGTGACCCGCCATATCAAATCCAGTCGTAAGTCGGGATTTTTTTTACCCTGTGCCAATGCATTCTCTTATATATGCGAGTCGACCATATGTCGCCTCGCATTTATAAGAGAATGCATTGGCCTAACAATTTTTTACAATTATAATAATTTTTTCTTGTATTCTTTAACAATTTTATAATTTCACCCATACAAAGCCCCAGACAAACACGAGCAGACGACACTCTTCTATATGCTTCTATATATGTGTGGGGCTCCCTGCAGGCTAATGGATGTTTTTTATTTTATGTCCTAAAAATTGTAAGAAACATTTATTTAAAAAAAATAATAAAAATTTGTTAGGCCAATGCATTCTCTTATATATGCGAGGCGACCTATGGTCGACTCGCATATATAAGAGAATGCATTGGCACAGGGTAAAAAAAATCCCGACTTACGACTGGATTTGATATGGCGGATCACAAATAGTCTTTTCAGTTGTAGATTCAGTTATTCATTCACTGTCTTGGAATATGCCATGTAGTCTTTGAGAAAATATAGTTATTCTCTGAGTAGAATTTGTAACAGTTGGTGGTCAGTTACCATGGAAATAGGATTTACCAATTAAACGTCTATGTTTGTTGGTGTTTTATGTTCTAATGTCATATTAATAGTAACGGCTATTCTGTGTTATTCGACATTTAAAAAAAATTAAATCAGTGTAAATCATGTGTTAGCAGGGACGTGGCTAGAGGGGTGTTCACCAGTAGTTTCTGAATGCACACCCTTCCAGTAACTTCTATTTGCACCCCATCATAACTCAATATTTACACAGATGTAATGTTTCCATTCGTTGTACAGTTCCGGGCCTATAATGTCGAATAATAAAGAATAGCCTATACTATTAATATGACATTAGAACATAAACACAAACAAACATACACATTTTCACCCTTGCACATGCACCCCCACCCTAAAGATGATCCATGTGCCGGTCTTTCCGAATGATAATTGGGATATTTTCAAGCAGAAACGGTCAAAATGTGAAGTATATAATGCGCATCTTTGACATCCCAGATCTGTATTGGCAACATCTCGATATGCGGCTTTGATACCTGAAATTATAGTGGGTACCACACTTGGACGCAGATAGTATTTTTGCGAACCGCTCTGCAGGCTAGAAAATGTTATGGTTAATTAAACATATAGTTTTCTATTGATACACGCATTATCCGCCATCTATGACTGATAATTATCTTTCAAACGAACAACCTAACGTCAAAAAGTGTCAACTATTTATGATAAAATCGTTATAAAAAAAAAGCCGGAATTTCTATTAAATTTATCCGGGTGAGAGCAAGCTATGGTCGCTATCCCATTGAGGAAATTGTGTTTTGAATAGTGGATATCACCATTTAACTGGGAGATATATAGATTCATCTGAGGGAAGATACGTTCATTTATCAAAGCGCATGGTCTGGTTTGGTGATACCCTCGGGTTTGACGATACCACGTACACGGGATGATATTACTGATGTGAGCAGATGTGAGGAGGGTTAAAGTGATATGATACAATCAGGAATAATAGATAATCATGGAAAATAAGTTATTTTCAAAAATATGATATCCAAAGTAAAGTAAGTGCAGTAAAACGTGATTGTGTTTTTTATAACGAATTAGATGCCGTGACTATATTGTTGGCGGATTCATTGCCGAATGTTTATGACTAATAATTCGTACCGAATAATGTAGTAAATATTTACATATGTACGTAGTTCGAACTTTGTGTTCTCTGGAATGGAAACACTCGATGTGGTTAGAATTTTCGACAATCTCAGTTGATTGCTACATTCTTCCAATGGAAATACTGTTTGGATAGTACAACTTACTGGTTATATTTCCTGAAGTAAGTGCATCATAATGTTTTAAGTGGTCCCGAATTTCGCACATGTCGGGGTTGGAACCCACGCCGACCTCGTCTATAGCATAGACTGCGATGATCTTATCCATGACCAAACCACCTCGGCTATATATACGAGGACATCCTTAACCATTTCATGACAGGACCTGCGCTGGTGCAGCACGAAAGATCATGTGCCAGTGCATTTTCTTTTATGTGCGAGTCCCCCATGTGGAGCCTCGCATATACACGTATAAGATAATGCACAGGCTTACAGGTCAAGGTAACTATTGTTAGGCCAGTGTATTATCTGTATATATGAGAATTGCCCTGTGGGAGACTCGCATATATAAGGGAATGCATTGGCACAGGGTTTTCGCAAAATTTCTGGAAGTTCCAGTCTTGGAAGGGTTAAATGTATACTAACCTTCGCATTAACCATTGAAGATAGAGACCCGGGTCAAGCTGAACCGATGTATACGACACACCTTTCCTGTAAAAAAAAAATGGATCAATTGAGATCTGCCATCAAGCCCGAGTTTAGTGGTGAATTTAGTTATCTGGGGCATATTCCGCATATCGGGCTGGCATCACTAAATTCACCCTCTGTGGACCTCATTCTGCTTAGGCATCATCTGCTATTTATTCCACGAAGAGAGGACATTAAATAAATTGCTTAGCTTGTTGTCCAGTCCTGTTTCTTAATCCAGCTGTACCTGCACGTGTTTGTATTATATGTTCTATGTTTAAATAAATTTTGTTTACACTAAAGTTTTAGATGACAGTTCAAATAAAGCATCTCGTATTAATTTTACATAACCAAAATAGTCCGTCTTGTGTGGGGCTATCAGAAATCACCTGCGCTCACCGAGGACGTAATTCATAGGTGTGACATTATCACCTTTAATTCACCGATAAATCCTACAAAATCACGACTAAGTGTGTAATAAACATAATTATTATATGATCATAAGTTCCTTTTCCCAATTCGTAACGAATAAATCGATATATCTAACGATGTTCACCTCATTAATGAAAAACAGGTTAATAAATAACAATTATAAGTGACGTCAGTTACTTCAGGGGTTAACATAACTTATTATCAGACCTGAAAATAGATTCGACGTCACAAAGTCTTGTCCAATCAATGCTCGTTTCGTGTAAAAGAACAGTTATCGCATTTTTTCTTGGTTGACACGAGGAATTGTCAGCCCTTGGAAGTCAATATTCACTTCGGCTTACGCGGCCTTGGTGAATATTGACTTCCTCGGGTTGACAATTCATCGTGTCAACCTCGAAACAATGCGATAATTGTATAACACATAATATGTCGTCATCTTGCTGACATTGGTGTGCGCCATCTACCTGATATCCATATCTGCTGCCCGGTATCACCATACACTGACACAAATGATTTTCTATATAGGTAAGAAATATTTCTTGTTCTGATATTTATTTTCTCATTTCAAGAAATAGTTTATTATTTATTCGAGAAAAAGAATAGAAAACGTAATTCACATATAGCACATTTTGTTATATCTAGTTATATATTTTGTTTTCTATAAATATTTTTTCTAGGTTATAAGAAAGCTTGTTACAGAACAAGAATGTTTTTCTTGTTTTAGAGAAAGTGATCATTTGACTTCTTACATGACGGTTTTTTTTTCTGATCTTAGAAAAAAAAAATTATATAGCAAGAAAAATTTTCTTGTGTAAGCAGGGGGGGGGGGGGGGGGGGTGAAAAAAAAAATTCCGGCACGTATGCCGGGGTGGGTGGGTGGTCAAAGCCACCAACAAGCAATTTTTTCCGCAACTAAAAAAAAAACTTCCTGCTTGTTTTTTAGTATTTTGGCAATGAGTTGGGCTTCAAACCCACTTTGAATGAGAGAAATAATGTAATTCTAACTGTAAACTGACTGCAGGCAGTTATCGTGTTGTATTTTGTTGCAAATTTTGAAATCCAAGATGGCCGCTGGCAGCCATGTTTTTTTGGCCGAATGACCTCAAAATGACTCATTCCTATTTACATGTCCATGTTAACATCCATGATAAATAGTATGCACAGAAATTCATATACAGCTGTTTACAGTGAATTTCCCCCCGCAAATCTCTGTTTTAGTGTTAAAAGGGGGGGTGGGTGTCAAAAAATGGTCGGAAAAAACTGTCAAAAACGGAAAAAAAAATTGGCGGTGGGGGTGGGTGGGTACAAAAAATGATCGAAAGGGAAAAAATGCCATACGTGCCTGAAAAAGTTATCATATCATATCTTACATTAACATTTTTTTTCTAATGTTAGAATATTTAAAGAACAATTTTAAGTTAGCATGCACCTGATGTACGGTACTACCCTATCTGCTGCCCGGTATAACCCTACCTGATGTACGACACCACCCTAACTGCTGCCCGGTATAACCCTACCTGCTGTACGGTACCACCATACCTGCTGTGTGGTGCCACCCTACCTGCTGCCTGGTATCAGTTTCAATTCTGTCTCATTCAGATCACGTAATATCATCAGCACGCCTTTTCCTGGATTCTCCTAATAAAACAAACGTTAATGTCGCTGTTAGGAGAAACCCTAAAATTATAAAAGCAATTCTCCTAATAAAAACAAACGGTAATGTCGCTGTTAGGAGAAACCCTAAAATTATAAATGGATTCTCCTAATAAAAACAAACGGTAATGTCGCTGTTAGTTTCATTAACCCTTTCAAGTCTAAATGGATTATCCCACTTAGTTATAAATGTATATATTCCTATGTCCTATTATTCGTCTGGGGGGGATTTTCAAGATAAATAAGCAGACGACAGAGACTTCAAGTACAGAATGAGTCATATGTGTTGGTGGGAAATGTTTAGATAATAAGAATTGTATTGGAATGAACCCGATATCCGGATTATCACCAAAACAAATTAACAAGAACAAACAAGGATGTTGAGCAATACAAATAACAACCCTGTTCATTATACACAAATACACTAATTTCGCGCGCTCCGCGTGTATACTGGTGTAGAAATCTAGTTTCGCCTGGGCGCATGGAATGGGAATTTTTGGGAAGATTAAAAGTCGAACTGCGAGCCGGAGGCCGAGTCCGGTAAAAGGTGTAGCTGGGAATTTCTATTTCGTTTATTGTCGTTAACGTTATGTCAATAATGTTGATTTTTGGTTTGTGGTAAGCTATGTCAATTACAAATAAAAGAAATTAAAAAGATAATTTGTAAGTCTTATATTTCAACTTTTATAGACATGTTTTGTTCTGCAGCCTACTGGGGGTTGTGGTCGGAGACGGCCGAGTCGGCCGCCGGTTCGTTAATTAGGTGCTGGTTGTTATTGTTATTTAAACGGAATTCTGAGTTGGTCATTCGCAAAACCAATATATTTTATATTCTATAATTACAATCATGGGTATATAATACATTATCTTGAGCGCGTTACCATTTCTGATATTGGTTTTCTTGTTCTTATCTGTGTGCTCACCGCTTGCATATCCACATACCGATAACAGTATAATATAATATAATATAGTTTCGAGTGGTCAACTTTTGACATTAACCACCTTCAAGTATTTTACTTTATAATCAATATTTTGGCAGCTGTTATATTTAATAAATGAATGTAGTGTAGTTGGTGTGTATACGGGATACGGCACTGTGATCAATTGGGGCACATTGTGTTATCTATAAATGTGCCGCAACGACAACGAGAATTTTGAGACTAGCCCAAGCAACACATTAATTCAGCCCAATTTAATATACGATTTCCAAGCACGTGATTGATATATGATGATAACGCCCCCAGTTGGCTGCAAATCAGGAACGATAACTCTATTCTCTGCAGTACTACCGTCGGTGTTTGACCTATATTCTCCGCCCACGCGTCGGTCTATTTGTACCGGTTGGACATGTCCGGACATGACCCGCTGGTTATATCCAGATTTCTCCATATGAATGGTATATTATCTACATGTATATCACGTGATGATCTCGGTGGGGTAGCTTCAGTCTTGAATATTAAAGGGATACTAGTCTCTCACGGGGGATGATTATTAAAGTGACACTCACTATGGATGAATGTTAAAGTAACACATGGCGCACACTGTGGGATAATGTTAAAGTGACACTCGCATTGAAAACTTCCAAAAAGTTCAAAAAGGTCAAAAAGTTCAAAAAGTTCAAAAAGTTCAAAAAGTTCAAAAATTTCAAAAACTTCAAAAAGTTCAAAAAGTTCAAAAATTTCAAAAACTTACAAAATTTCAAAAATTTCGAAAAACTTCAAAAACTTCAAAAACTTCACAAATTTCACAAATTTCACAAATTTCAAAAAACTTCAAAAATTAAACTAAATTCAGGATTTAGTCATAAATGTGACCCGCTATATCAAATCCAGTCGGAAGTCGGGATTTTTTTTATCCTGTGCCAATGCATTCTCTTATATATGCGGCGGCGGCGGCGGCGGCGGCGGCGGCAACTACATAATCCTATGGCATGCAAAGAAATTGGCGGCGGCGGCGGTTAAGGATTTAGTCAGTGATGATACTGTTGTTGTTGGTGGTGGTGTTGTTGTTGTTGTTGGTGTTGTTGTTGTTGTTGGTGTTGTTGTTGTTGTTGTTGGTGGTGGTGTTGTTGTTGTTGTTGGTGTTGTTGTTGTTGTTGGTGTTGTTGTTGTTGTTGTTGTGGCTGATGATACTGTTGTTGTTGTTGGTGTTGTTGTTGTTGTTGTTGGTGTTGTTGTTGTTGTTGTTGTGGCTGATGATACTGTTGTTGTTGTTGGTGTTGTTGTTGTTGTTGTTGGTGTTGTTGGTGTTGTTGTTGTTGTTGTGGCTGATGATACTGTTGTTGTTGTTGTTGTTCTGAAGGCGTGTGTTTAACTTTGATATGACGCTTCAAACTATCTTGCCAAGCATAGACACTTAAGCACTCTTCACATTGATACTTCATTTTCCTATATAATCAGTGAAATCGAGCGTTCTTCTATGCACCTATATTTATATAGAACAGAAACAAGGGAAACGTGGTGGACTAGTTAACTAGTTCAGGCTGTCGTTCACAACGTCTCTTAGTGTTGTTTGTACTGGATACAAATTTATCACATTGGCTACAATACAACCTACCTATCCAAATGTCAATGCAATTATGAGTGAATTCAATATGAGAGTATATATATAAGCATTTGTATCGACATCTCGTGAATCTATCGAAATATCTTACTTCTCTTTCCAAATTGCGTAATAATTATGTTGAGGTTCAGTGGGTACGTCCTATATATCCAGCTGAAGGCAGAATGGACAATTGCTTCCTCTGATGTACAGTTAGTTTGAATCAGTAAACATATGCACATGATTGTGTCTGTGCAACTTGAAACAATACAATTAAAATCTGGTCGTTTTCGGCGGCGGCCGTAATGCGCATGTCAACGCCACGCCGCCGGCGGCGGCGGCGGCGGCGGCGGCGGTTAAGGATTTAGTCACAAATATGGCTTGTTTCCATTCATCGGAAAACTATGGGGGTAAGGTGGTGAGCGCCACCGAAAAAAGCAAGTGAGCGAGGGAAAAAAGAGAAAAATAACATGACAAGTGGTACATAGCACAATTTATTATATTAACTATTCACTGTCACTTTCGTCCGAATTGTCATCACTTTCGTCAGATGTGTCATTTGTTTCGTCCATGAACTTTTCTAGCAATGGTCTGTACTTTAATATATATATATATATATATATATATATATATACACACACAATTGATATTAATATGTTTGCCAATAATTTACACATCCATGAATCGATCTGAAAACATTATGGTTCATTGTCAACATTTTTGACGAGTAGTTGTCAATATTTAGACATTCCTGGAAGAAATTATCCCAACTGCCTTCCCGTTCGACCCATTGGTCAGTGTATAATGTCACGATAGTGTGTGCCCATTGCACAATTTCGCTGACCAATGAGAAGTCGTTGTCTTTGTATGCTTTTAAACACATTTTTCCTGTGAACAGGAATGCAGCCATTATTCTCTCCCATGTGTAGGGGCCATCTTCCCGAAATATATTGTCCAACAAGTCACTAAATATATAGGGAAAATGATCCCTATCGTAATTGTCCAATTTCCCTGTCAGCTCATTTAACAGCCACATGTTATAATTTTCCATCTGTTGAAGTATTCTTCTTGTGCAGTCACGTATTTCATCTAACTCTGATAAATAAAAGTTATTAGTGTCTGGGTAATGAAAGCCGTTTCTCAGAATGATATGCCTGACATAACTTTTCATCAAATATTTCGTAACTGCGCCAACTTCCATACTGTTCAATTTCTTGAGCTGTGTATCCATTATTATTTTTTTCCCTTCTACGTCAGACATAAAATATCAACAGTCCCTTTATTATGTTGAGTCAGCTAACCAATCAAAATGCATGATATTAACGTGTTTCGACATGTTTCATTTCTAATTTTAGATGTTAAATGTGCCGACATTGTTCTTTGTTGTTGTAAAAAAATTGGCGCGCGTGCGGCCCCCAGGCCTCACTGCCGCCGCGCGCCAATTTTTTTACAACAACAAAGAACAATGTCGGCACATTTAACATCTAAAATTAGAAATGAAACATGTCGGAACACGTTAATATCATGCATTTTGATTGGTTAGCTGACTCAACATAATAAAGGGACTGTTGATATTTTATGTCTGACGTAGAAGGGAAAAAAATAATAATGGATACACAGCTCAAGAAATTGAACAGTATGGAAGTTGGCGCAGTTACGAAATATTTGATGAAAAGTTATGTCAGGCATATCATTCTGAGAAACGGCTTTCATTACCCAGACACTAATAACTTTTATTTATCAGAGTTAGATGAAATACGTGACTGCACAAGAAGAATACTTCAACAGATGGAAAATTATAACATGTGGCTGTTAAATGAGCTGACAGGGAAATTGGACAATTACGATAGGGATCATTTTCCCTATATATTTAGTGACTTGTTGGACAATATATTTCGGGAAGATGGCCCCTACACATGGGAGAGAATAATGGCTGCATTCCTGTTCACAGGAAAAATGTGTTTAAAAGCATACAAAGACAACGACTTCTCATTGGTCAGCGAAATTGTGCAATGGGCACACACTATCGTGACATTATACACTGACCAATGGGTCGAACGGGAAGGCAGTTGGGATAATTTCTTCCAGGAATGTCTAAATATTGACAACTACTCGTCAAAAATGTTGACAATGAACCATAATGTTTTCAGATCGATTCATGGATGTGTAAATTATTGGCAAACATATTAATATCAATTGTGTGTGTATATATATATATATATATATATATATATATATTAAAGTACAGACCATTGCTAGAAAAGTTCATGGACGAAACAAATGACACATCTGACGAAAGTGATGACAATTCGGACGAAAGTGACAGTGAATAGTTAATATAATAAATTGTGCTATGTACCACTTGTCATGTTATTTTTCTCTTTTTTCCCTCGCTCACTTGCTTTTTTCGGTGGCGCTCACCACCTTACCCCCATAGTTTTCCGATGAATGGAAACAAGCCATATTTGTGACTAAATCCTTAACCGCCGCCGCCGCCGCCGCCGCCGCCGGCGGCGTGGCGTTGACATGCGCATTACGGCCGCCGCCGAAAACGACCAGATTTTAATTGTATTGTTTCAAGTTGCACAGACACAATCATGTGCATATGTTTACTGATTCAAACTAACTGTACATCAGAGGAAGCAATTGTCCATTCTGCCTTCAGCTGGATATATAGGACGTACCCACTGAACCTCAACATAATTATTACGCAATTTGGAAAGAGAAGTAAGATATTTCGATAGATTCACGAGATGTCGATACAAATGCTTATATATATACTCTCATATTGAATTCACTCATAATTGCATTGACATTTGGATAGGTAGGTTGTATTGTAGCCAATGTGATAAATTTGTATCCAGTACAAACAACACTAAGAGACGTTGTGAACGACAGCCTGAACTAGTTAACTAGTCCACCACGTTTCCCTTGTTTCTGTTCTATATAAATATAGGTGCATAGAAGAACGCTCGATTTCACTGATTATATAGGAAAATGAAGTATCAATGTGAAGAGTGCTTAAGTGTCTATGCTTGGCAAGATAGTTTGAAGCGTCATATCAAAGTTAAACACACGCCTTCAGAACAACAACAACAACAACAACAACAGTATCATCAGCCACAACAACAACAACAACACCAACAACACCAACAACAACAACAACAACACCAACAACAACAACAGTATCATCAGCCACAACAACAACAACAACAACACCAACAACAACAACAACAACACCAACAACAACAACAGTATCATCAGCCACAACAACAACAACAACAACACCAACAACAACAACAACACCAACAACAACAACAACACCACCACCAACAACAACAACAACAACACCAACAACAACAACAACACCAACAACAACAACAACACCACCACCAACAACAACAGTATCATCACTGACTAAATCCTTAACCGCCGCCGCCGCCAATTTCTTTGCATGCCATAGGATTATGTAGTTGCCGCCGCCGCCGCCGCCGGCGGCGCGGCGTTGACATGCGCATTACAGCCGCCGCCGCCGCCGCCGCCGCCGCCGCCGCCGCATATATAAGAGAATGCATTGGCACAGGATAAAAAAAATCCCGACTTCCGACTGGATTTGATATAGCGGGTCACATTTATGACTAAATCCTGAATTTAGTTTAATTTTTGAAGTTTTTTGAAATTTGTGAAATTTGTGAAATTTGTGAAGTTTTTGAAGTTTTTGAAGTTTTTCGAAATTTTTGAAATTTTGTAAGTTTTTGAAATTTTTGAACTTTTTGAACTTTTTGAAGTTTTTGAAATTTTTGAACTTTTTGAACTTTTTGAACTTTTTGACCTTTTTGACCTTTTTGAACTTTTTGGAAGTTTTCAATGCGAGTGTCACTTTAACATTATCCCACAGTGTGCGCCATGTGTTACTTTAACATTCATCCATAGTGAGTGTCACTTTAATAATCATCCCCCGTGAGAGACTAGTATCCCTTTAATATTCAAGACTGAAGCTACCCCACCGAGATCATCACGTGATATACATGTAGATAATATACCATTCATATGGAGAAATCTGGATATAACCAGCGGGTCATGTCCGGACATGTCCAACCGGTACAAATAGACCGACGCGTGGGCGGAGAATATAGGTCAAACACCGACGGTAGTACTGCAGAGAATAGAGTTATCGTTCCTGATTTGCAGCCAACTGGGGGCGTTATCATCAGATATAAATAACTGGCTTCAGATGCAGATCGGCTGAAATTTGAAAAGCGCGCCCAATGATTCTGCTGACCGCTTTTAGCAATTAGGTCAGATTAGGTCAACAGTTTTTAATGTGAAAACTACCCTTTTATTAATAGTATAAAAAATACCAAAACAAATTCCACTTAAAGATACGGGCGGTGTTGGCGGTGGGTATACTGTTAAAATATTCTCCTCCGTCAAAAAACCGCCATAAACAGAAAGAACAGTAAAATATAGACAGACTCTTATACCAAGCAGAAATATGGCATAAACAATATGTTATTGTCAGATGTTTTTCCTGTGTTATGTGTGCTAAGACAACTAGGGGCGCTCGATTCACCATATGTATCGGCGCGCCCCTGCTATGCGAAGGCACGATGTTCAATACGCAGATAACAGTTCTGACCACCCGAAGTAGAAAGCTAATGCAGCATGAAGACTTAGAAGTATACACACAAGAAGGATGGCCATCCGAACGATTTACGGATTAGCTATCGCAGGTGTACTAGGAAAGATGCCCATTGGAAATTAATGCGGCGAGCTGACCAGGAGAACATACAGGAGAATGACGCTCGTCCGATTACCCCAACTACGCCCTAAACTGATGTACCGCGAAATACGCCTTGGGCTAGCAACGTCATCCCAGACTATAAAGATTCCCTGATTTTATTAGAGAAATCATGATGCTTTGGAACTCCCTCGAGTCGACACTAGTGCTCGTACTACCGACGCAGAGATGCCAAGAAGACGGCTAGGATCTCTAGCCGGGAGCATAGATAGGAATGCAAGGTAACACATTATGATCTTGTATTCCTAACAACGCTACCCCGATGTGCCGACGAAAAAGCGAAGCAGACGACAGGAAGATGAACTCAACCGGAACTCAACCGAGCAGAAGAAGAGCAGACGACAGAAAGACAAACTCAACCGGAACTCAACCGAGTAGATGACAAGCAGACACGCCCGACTTATGAAGACGGAAGAAGACCCTAAACCGAGCAGACGACAGGAAGATAAACTCAACCAGGAGAAACCCAGATGCCGATGATTGAACATTATTGACTTTGTTGTAAATAAATAATCAAACCGTTCTGATAGCCTTAAGAGTTATATGTACCCGTATTGGCACATATGTAAACAAAAGCAAAAAACGTTACAGAACCTGGCTTTTGTTTAGATCCGGATAAGGTAAACATAAAGAACGTTTTGTTACTGTTTCCTTGATATGGAAATAATAAAGAGCGTTTATATGATTTGTGTGTGATCAACCAATATAATTGAGCTGTGTTATGTAAACAGAAGCAAAACTTCTGTAACACGAGCAGGCTCTTGTTTACGTACACCACCGTACGTCTTGGCGACAATATACTATTTACGCGCTGATAATGTTTGGCATATGAACAAAACTATTTATATATTAATATTCCTTCTGTTGATGGCGATTTCAACAAATATGAATATTTCTGCAACGAACGCCACCCGTGTCTTTAACAGCTAATAATGGTCAGTAAAGAACCGACAGCTGCGCACAGAAGAAGAAGAACTAACCTCTTGGTGGTTGTATGTGTATCCAATGTAACCAGACACCAGCTGTGCTCCCACTTCCTTGGCGACATCCGACAGCGCCAGTTCAGTCATGTAGTCATAAGTAGCTTTCCCCCATTTCCTTTGAACATAATAAATATATCGCGTCGTAAAAGTTTGTATTGAATTGGTGCGTGTCCTGGTCTAGTGAACGAGTGAATGAACGGTTTCTAACATTCGGTTATTAAAGGTACCTAATACACTCGCAGTGGGTAAATGTGTAAACATGATAAAAGTCTAATCGAAGTCGTGGTTCAAACCTCGAAAATGGAGAAATGTATGCTGATTTTCAAGCTTGGAATCTCACCACCACCAACCTGTTCATTAGTGACCACTGGATCCTGGTGACTCTATTGTTGGTGGTGTCAAACCGAGTATAGTATCAAATTTATCATCCTCTATACGTTTGGATTTGTATGAGTGAACACTCTAGAACATGATAGAATATCTTCTTCACGTGTCCTTAACCCATGGTGCCATAGACACAAAATAGATATTAAGACTGGTTGCTATGGGGAAATATTTTCATAGCAACGGTTGCTAAGGACATGACGAGAAATATCACAAACAACGACATTCAGATTGCTATCTCTTACTTGATCCTGACGTGAAATATCATTGACCAAGAGGTTTTAGTAAACAGATATGATCTTAATTGTGAACAAAATCCAGACTAAGGCTGACAGGACTGTTCATTTGACATCGACTTCTGACCTATTACACGGGGTGCCAACAACGATGTTTTAGTCGGTGGACTGAAATCTACCACAAAGGACATGTTGGCATATTCTACTAACATATTTTGCAAAAAAACGTTTTTGGATTATGAGTTGAGGAACATTTCGAGGATACATGTATGTAAAGGGTTTGCGATAACTAAGACACCCCACATCGTGGGTAACCCATTAATTAACCCTTTCAGTGCCAATTCCGATTTTTGTATCAACCCATATTTCCTTGATCATTTTTCAAATTTATTGATTATAATAATGTGATACATTGATGGAAAGAGCTCTAGCTCTTTCCATCGATATATCACATTATTATAATCAATAAATTTGAAAAATGATCAAGGAAATATGGGTTGATACAAAAATCGGACTTGGCATTGAAAGGGTTAAGCCCACTGTGGATCACATGATTCACTGTGATCTTTTTCGCGGTGATCCAATTTGAACTTGCGTGGATCGGATTAATATAAATTACTGGACACTGACCAGAATCGTTATTTCGTGTCAGAAACTTATCACGGGCGGGGCTAAACCGCGATTACGGGGCGGGGCTAACCCGCGATTACGCTTATTCAAGGTCAGATTTTAACCCTATTGATCCTGTTACGCTAAAATATTAGCGTAACTTTTATTTTACGTGAACCCGTAACGCTAATATATCAGCGTAACGCATGCTTGTTTGTTTACATATCATAATGAATAATTTAAGTGTAAATAACACCATTAATGTGCATGTATTAGTTATATAGACAGAACACAACGCGCATCTTAATCGAGACTCTATTATCGAATGAGTTGCGGATGGCGCAAGGATATATTTCGCGAGAGCGTAGCGAGAGCGAAATATATCTTTGCGCCGTCCGCAACGAGTTCGATAAAATATTCGAGATTATGATGCAAGTTGTGTTCTGTATTTATTCTACACCGTTCAGTCAGATAAGTTCAATAGCTACCTTTATTGTGTAAGTCTGACATATAACCAGTAATTATTGGAGGATAACCGGAAGCGGGTGGTCGACGTAATGTACGTCATCTTTCTTGGCGACAACGTCAACAAGAATAGTTCCGGCTTGTATTCCACTATAGGTATATACTAATATGTATTCCATGGCTGGGATTCCGTTGAATACATGTGACTCATGCCAATGGGTGTGGAATAATACATTAATATTCAAGTCTGAAACACAAAATTAATTAAATAAAAACGATTCGGTAGAAATTTGACGAACACACCGGCATGCACGTGATAATCACGTGAGCCCCCCCCCCCACGTTTCCTATGTAAACAACATGGCCAAACGTTTTCAAGTTGACGAGATTTTTACGCATGTTGGACGATTTATCCGATTCTGAAAACGAGCACAATGATTACCCTCAATCAGAGTTGAGTGATGAACCTGATGATATTAATATTGACGATGCTGATGTCGACAATTCCGATAAAACCACACATGATGCTGAAATTGAAAATGTAACTACCCAAAGAAACACCACTCCTAACGTCCCATTTTCCTGGGTGAAAATGTATCCTCGTCAAATACGAAACGAAATAACTTCAGATTCATTGGAATTTGTGGGGATATTTCTTACAAATGAAATATTTGAACAACTATGTGTGTTTACTAATTTACGGGCGAAGCAAGTCAAATCGAGTTCACCGAGAGATTACTATTAAAGACATAATTCCTAGATGTTCGCATACTGCATGTAATTAATGTACCACCCAAGCATATGAATACGGTGGACGTTATCGTACAGCTGCGTTGTTGTGCAACGTTATAAGAGCCGTCATACCCGAGTTGAATGTTGCAGCGTAAAAAATGAGTGCATTGGCTTTTAACTCACTTGCCCATTTGCATGAATGTGTTTTGAATAGGCACCTGGTGGCTTGCAACAGGTATTTTTTTCTATAGACAGTTTCATTGCTGTTCAGCCAATTCATCATGCAATTAAAGTATTTAAAAGTACACATGCACTGTGTAATGTACACATGCACTGTGTACTGATATGTGACGCGATAATGATATATGTGATACCTCTGTCACACAACCTTTTATACCGAACCTGTTGAGTTTAATGCAAGTGGTGTGCAATTAAAAATGTATTACACATACCTGCGCTTACCTACCGACCATACATGTTCAGCATTGTTAGCGGAAACAAACTTCTTTTTTTTGTCATTATGGTGATTTTACGGCGGTTTTACGGTTTCTTTTTTTTTTTCTCGGTTTTATTTCAAAACCAAATGGTAACTGATATACTCTATAAAACAAATTCTTCCGGTTTCAATCAACCGACACCGCTGGGCGCTGAATGTCCTCTTACAAGACGTATATGGTTAGCGACCGCTTTTGTCCAGCTGCCAACATTACTATAGTAGCAGTTTCACTTTGGAACATCAGGGTGTCATATGAGCGATAATGGCACACATTACCACATTGACTTTGGAAATCACTAGAAAATGGCTGGAAATATTACGTCAAATATTATACCATCTGCTCTATGCATATAGTCATTGGGGTATTGAGTAAAACCATAACCAAAACCTTTTTTTTTCTACAAAAAATATACTGAAACCAAAAAAGAAATGAAATTTCAAAACCGTACATCACTAACTTATTATAATGTATATGTAATAGCCAGATCAATATGTTATATTGTTATTAGATTATAAATTATAATTATTTATATATCAATAAATGAATAAATCTACAGTATTGTGCCACATGGTACCTATTTTGAGGCAGGGCTATCAGTAAGTGATAGCACGGTGGGGAATCACGTGGTTTCGAGTTGATGAGTACCACGCATTCAAAATGTCGAAGGCGTTCATGTGTTTTTAAACTGCGAGGTGGGAAAATCTCGGCTTGTTTACATTCTGAATGTTTCAATTCCGATTCCGATTACGGAATCAGAATCTGGATTACGACGAAATAAAGATTACGGTCCGTTCGTTCATCGATTCTGGTCTGTTCGGTTATCGAACCACATTGTACGGAGTATAATCCGCAATCTGAAATAACGACTCTGGGCTCACAAAAAGAACTCACCGCGAGCCATTGAGAATCGCCACAAAACAACTGCTTGGAATATTTTATACCATTACGATATATTTAATAACAGTATTAACTAAATATTAATAATTGTCTTGTCTTGACTTGCTCAAACTTTAGTGATCGCGAAAATAACAATTTGTGGAAATTATAAACCTATATAAATTGTAGTCCTATATAAATTGTAGACCTATATAAATTGTAGACCTAAATAAATTGATAAATTGTAGACCTATATAAATTGTAGACCTATATAAATTGTAGATCTATATAAATTGTAGATATATATAAATTGTAGACCTATATAAATTGTAGACCTAAATAAATTGATAAATTGTAGACCTATATAAAGTGTAGACCTATATAAATTGTAGACCTATATAAATTGTAGACCTATATAACTTGTAGATCTATATAAATTGTAGATATATATAAATTGTAGACCTATATAAATTGTAGACCTATATAAATTGTAGACCTATGTAAATTGTAGACCTATATAAATTGTAGACCTATATATACATGCGATTCCCGCTACATATATAGAAGAAGGTTCGCGGTGATTACCCGCGATCCATGGTGTGTCGAGTTGATCCATGGTGTGTCGCGGTGATACATGGTGTTTCGCGGTGATACACGGTGTGTCGCGGTGATCCACGGTGTGTCGCGTTGATCCATGGTGTGTCGCGGTGATACATGGTGTGTCGCGGTGATCCATGGTGTGTCGCGGTGATCCACGGTGTGTCGCGTTGATCCATGGTGTGTCGCGGTGATACATGGTGTGTCGCGGTGATACATGGTGTGTCGCGTTGATCCATGGTGTGTCGCGGTGATCCACGGTGTGTCGCGTTGACCCATGGTGTGTCGCGGTGATCCATGGTGTGTCGCGGTGATCCATGGTCGCATATATAATGTAGTGTAGTGCAGTGCAGTGCAGTGTAGTGTAGTGTGGTTTAGTGTACTCTACTGTACTGTGTAGTGTGTGGTGCGGTGCAGTGCAGTTCAGTACAGTATAGTATAGTATAGTATACAACATGTGTAGTGTAGTGTATGGTAAGGAGTAGTGTAGTGCAGTGCAGTGCAGTTTAGTGTAGTGAAGTGTAGTCTAGTGTAGTGTAGTGTAGTGTAGTTTAGTGTAGTGTAGTGTAGAAGTGTATTGTAGTGTACTTACTGTACTGTGTAGTGTATGGTGCAGTTCAGTGAAGTTCAGTACAGTACAGTATAGTATAGTATAGTATAGTATACAACATTTCCAATCTTATTTAGGTGTCAGGAGGTACCAGTTGGAAAATTCAAACCCATTTACTAAAGAATTGTAATCGTAATCGATTTCATTGGAAAAAATGTAATCAGTAATCGTAATCTTAATCATGTAAATCAAAGGTAATTGTAATCGTAATCGATTACATTGGCATGTAATCGCCCCAACCCTGGTGTGTTATTTATGTGTTATGTACATGTATATATGTTTGATTTTCTTCGTGTTAAATGTCTGTAAATACTAATTATCCTTGTATAGTGTTCTTGTTCATTATCTGTAAATTCTCTCTGTACTACGGAGGAAATAAAGGTATATATAATAGGGGTATGCATTTGTAAATTTAACCTAATAAGTGCCAAAGGTGTGTCTCCAACGTTGTAAGGTCCCCACAGCGATCCAGCGATGTCTGTGGTCGTATTCGGGGTGAATTTCTCAGCGAAGATGGTGATATTTGCCGACGGCCACTCGGTCTTGATCTCTAGCGCACACGCTAGACCATTGACACCTGCTCCAATCACGGCTATACTGGGATCCATCGTGAGTCACCCCTATAATCGAAAAGATCAACCCTTTCTTTATTAAATGATCACTTAAAGGCACGGGCGCGTTCGTTCATATTTGTTCAAATCGCCATCAACAGAAGGAATATTAAAATTTATTGGTTAATCACACACAAATGATATAAACGCTCTTTATTATTTCCATATCAGGAAAGCAGTAACAAATAAAGCTCTTTATGTTTACCATATCCGGATCTAAACAAAAGCCAGGTTATGTAACATTTTTTGCTTTTGTTTACATAACAAAGGAAAACATCTGACAATAACATACTGTTTATGCCATATTTCTGATTGGTATAAGAACAAGGTCTGTCTATGGCGGTTTTTGACGGAGGAGAATATTTTAACAGCATACCTACCGCCAACGCCGCCCGTATATTTAATTTTCGAACCCCCAGATCACATTATATAAAATATGCCATATAATATACAATTTTAAAGTGGAAGCTCCAAAACGTTGTATTTTCAACTTATTTGATGTAATAAACTGTGTTGATTTTGTTGAAATATCGACGTCTGTTATGTGCTAAAGTTTCTGCACAAAGTCCATTATTTTCAATGGAAGCGGGGTAACTCTATATATTTAGATACTATCAGGGTTACCCGGCGTTGCCCAGGTTAATGTATGCTGTGGATATTTGTTGGGAATAGAGAATACGTTTTCTCATAAATTGTATATTCAAATAGCATCACAAAACATGATTATTACAGTCATGGAATATAAGTAGTGGCTCACCTTGTCAATTGTCATTCTGTTTATCGCGATTAATCCGTTCCAACAATAATGAAGTATTTATTTATTTACAACTTCGTATACATTATACGTTATAATATGATACATGAACATCATAAACACATTAGTTCGATAAAAGATGATAATTGGGTTTTACATATTGAGATGTATCAATCAATCTAGTGGGTTGGACTAATATCTCGAGGACACCTGGCTATCATATCTCCATGAAGATACAGATGTTTCAAAGAAATTTCCAGGTGCTCCTCTGTTCATGGTGCTATATATTGGCTAAATATTCTTAGTTTAAACGAAACATTTGTTGCTGCGCACATATATCAGCTACATGTGCCAGACACAAAGCGAGATTTTGAGTTGTTTATGTCAGTCGATGAGTCTGTTCTAAAACCCTTGTCAGATGTCAGTATTGGTAGGATCCTGAAAAGTATTGTGCTACTAACTGCATTTTCGTGTATATCAGAAGAAACTATATTTGACTGCACACTGTGACCACTATTTTTGAACAGGCCTTCCATGTCTCTTGACAAATTGTAACTTTTTGTGGAAACTGTATGGAATGGAACAGACTAAATTTTGTTATTATATATATGCAATCCTCTGACGGTTCGAGGTCTCTCAGTTACCACGAATATATGTATCTCTTCAATAGAATGATAAATATACGTTTAATGCTTCTTCTAGTTATCTCTTTTTGCTAGCTCATTGTGTGAATGCCTTGATTGCCATTCCCATATAAATATGACCGTTAAGAAGATATAATTGTTCAAGTGACTTATATGGGTCACCATATGTCGGGATTGTGAAATGTGAACGCCCAACTACTTAAAATGATATGGAGATGGTCTGGTGACTGTATATCTATATCTATATTTGCGAATGTCTGTCTGTCTGTCTGTCTGTCTGTCTGTCTGAGTGTCTGTGTTCTATATAAATTCACAGGGGACCATCTAGATGATGCCAATGGGGTCTACTAGGAGTAGCTTTCTACGAGAAAGATAATGGTCGGGGTTAGAATTTTCTAAAGTGACGCCGTTGTTGTCAGAGGCAGAAAGGGGGAGGGGCAGAAGAAAAAAATGTCGCCGATTGCCACCAAACTGATATATAATCATCCCCATAATATGAGGAATCTAATGGCGTGGTTTAAATATGGCAAAAGTCGCGCCGTTCGCGTCAGGGGTGCCCGGAAGGGGGGGGGCAGGTTTTTTTTTCTGTCGCCGATTGCCACGAAACTTACATATAATCATCCCCATGATATGAAGAATCCAACGGTGTGGTTTAAATATGTCAAAAGTGGCGTCGTTTGAGTCAGGGATGAACGGAAGGGGAGAGGGGCACCAAAATTGATAAAACTAATATTAGCGCCGATTTCCACCAAATTGATATATATTCTTCTTCATGATACAAGGAATCTAATTGTGCAATTTAACAACGCCAAATTGTTGTTTTTGGATGAGAGATTGGGAGGGGTGGGCACTAAATTTGATAATAAGTCGCCGATTGCCACCACACTTATACAAAATCATCCCCATGGTATGAGGAGTCTAATGGTGTGGTTTTTATCTGTCAAATGTGGCCTCATTCGAGTCAGGGTTGCATTGAAAGGGACAGGGGCACCAAAATTGATGCACCTTTATTTTAGCGCCAATTTCCACCAAATTGATACACGTTCTTATCCATGATACGAGGAATCTAATCGTGATTTAAAGACGCCATAGTGGTGCTGTTTGGGTGAGAGATGGAGAGGGGAGGGATTGGCACCAAATTTGATAAAAAAAATTGTTTAGTCGCCGATTATCACCAAACTTATAAACAATCATCTCCATGATATCAGGAGTGTAATCGTGTGGTTTAAGGATGTCACAAGTGGGTGCATAGAGATGAGAGGGACACAAATAATTATATCTATATGTTTAGTGCCGATTTCCACCAGATTGATACATATTCTTCTCCGAGATACGAGGAATCTTATCGTGTGGTTTAGATACACCAAAGTGGTGCCCTATGGGTGAGAGATATGGGGACCTTAAATTTGATACGAATTTGTATACTCGCCAATTTTCACCAATTTCATATATATGCATCTCTAATCTCTAATGAGTCTTAGTGTGTGCAGCTTGAGTCCGAAATAGGGACGGGAGGGTCACCAAAACTGATACAAAATATTTTTAGTACCAATTACCATCAAATTCAGACACGTTCTTCTCAAATGATACAAGAAATAAAATCGTGCTGTCTGTCTGTCTTTCTGTCTGTCTGTGTGCGTTCTATATATAACTTCACGCGGTACAATCGAGATGGCACCAAGGCGTTCTAAGAGGGGTAACTTTTTACAAGGAAGATAATGATGCGGGTTAAAATTTTCTAAAATGACGCTGTTGGTGGGAGGGGAAATTTAAAAAATATGGTCAAATAGTTTTGTCGCTGATTTCCACCAAACGAATACATAATCACCTTCGAAATATGGCGTTGTTCGAGTCAGGGTTGCATCAACAATTGATTTAATAAACCAAATTCCACAAAATATCTATATTTGCGAATGTCTGTCTGTCTGTCTGTCTGTCTGTCTGTCTGTGTTCTATAGAAATTCACAGGGAACCATCTAGATGATGCCAAAGGGGTCTACTAGGAGTAGCTTTCTACGAGAAAGATAATGGTCGGGGTTAGAATTTTCTAAAGTGACGCCGTTGTTGTCAGAGGCAGAAAGGGGGAGGGGCAGAAGAAAAAAATGTCGCCGATTGCCACCAAACTTATATATAATCATCCCCATAATATGAGGAATCTAATGGCGTGGTTTAAATATGGCAAAAGTCGCGCCGTTCGCGTCAGGGGTGCCCGGAAGGGGGGGGGGCAGATTTTTTTTTCTGTCGCCGATTGCCACGAAACTTACATATAATCATCCCCATGATATGAAGAATCCAACGGTGTGGTTTAAATATGTCAAAAGTGGCGTCGTTTGAGTCAGGGATGAACGGAAGGGGAGAGGGGCACCAAAATTGATAAAACTAATATTAGCGCCGATTTCCACCAAATTGATATATATTCTTCTTCATGATACAAGGAATCTAATTGTGCGATTTAACAACGCCAAATTGTTGTTTTTGGATGAGAGATTGGGAGGGGTGGGCACTAAATTTGATAATAAGTCGCCGATTGCCACCACACTTATACAAAATCATCCCCATGGTATGAGGAGTCTAATGGTGTGGTTTTTATCTGTCAAATGTGGCCTCATTCGAGTCAGGGTTGCATTGAAAGGGACAGGGGCACCAAAATTGATGCACCTTTATTTTAGCGCCAATTTCCACCAAATTGATACACGTTCTTATCCATGATACGAGGAATCTAATCGTGATTTAAAGACGCCATAGTGGTGATGTTTGGGTGAGAGATGGAGAGGGGAGGGATTGGCACCAAATTTGATAAAAAAAATTGTTTAGTCGCCGATTATCACCAAACTTATAAACAATCTCCATGATATCAGGAGTGTAATCGTGTGGTTTAAGGATGTCACGAGTGGGTGTATAGAGATGAGAGGGACACAAATAATTATATCTATATGTTTAGTGCCGATTTCCACCAGATTGATACATATTCTTCTCCGAGATACGAGGAATCTTATCGTGTGGTTTAGATACACCAAAGTGGTGCCCTATGGGTGAGAGATATGGGGACCTTAAATTTGATACGAATTTGTATACTCGCCAATTTTCACCAATTTCATATATATGCATCTCTAATCTCTAATGAGTCTTAGTGTGTGCAGCTTGAGTCCGAAATAGGGACGGGAGGGTCACCAAAACTGATACAAAATATTTTTAGTACCAATTACCATCAAATTCAGACACGTTCTTCTCAAATGATACAAGAAATAAAATCGTGCTGTCTGTCTGTCTTTCTGTCTGTCTGTGTGCGTTCTATATATAACTTCACGCGGTACAATCGAGATGGCACCAAGGCGTTCTAAGAGGGGTAACTTTTTACAAGGAAGATAATGATGCGGGTTAAAATTTTCTAAAATGACGCTGTTGGTGGGAGGGGAAATTTAAAAAATATGGTCAAATAGTTTTGTCGCTGATTTCCACCAAACGAATACATAATCACCTTCGAAATATGGCGTTGTTCGAGTCAGGGTTGCATCAACAATTGATTTAATAAACCAAATTCCACAAAATATCTATATTTGCGAATGTCTGTCTGTCTGTCTGTCTGTCTGTCTGTCTGTCTGTGTTCTATAGAAATTCACAGGGGACCATCTAGATGATGCCAAAGGGGTCTATTAGGAGTAGCTTTCTACGAGAAAGATAATGGTCGGGGTTAGAATTTTCTAAAGTGACGCCGTTGTTGTCAGAGGCAGAAAGGGGGGAGGGGCAGAAGAAAAAAATGTCGCCGATTGCCACCAAACTTATATATAATCATCCCCATAATATGAGGAATCTAATGGCGTGGTTTAAATATGGCAAAAGTCGCGCCGTTCGCGTCAGGGGTGCCCGGAAGGGGGGGGGCAGATTTTTTTTTCTGTCGCCGATTGCCACGAAACTTACATATAATCATCCCCATGATATGAAGAATCCAACGGTGTGGTTTAAATATGTCAAAAGTGGCGTCGTTTGAGTCAGGGATGAACGGAAGGGGAGAGGGGCACCAAAATTGATAAAACTAATATTAGCGCCGATTTCCACCAAATTGATATATATTCTTCTTCATGATACAAGGAATCTAATTGTGCGATTTAACAACGCCAAATTGTTGTTTTTGGATGAGAGATTGGGAGGGGTGGGCACTAAATTTGATAATAAGTCGCCGATTGCCACCACACTTATACAAAATCATCCCCATGGTATGAGGAGTCTAATGGTGTGGTTTTTATCTGTCAAATGTGGCCTCATTCGAGTCAGGGTTGCATTGAAAGGGACAGGGGCACCAAAATTGATGCACCTTTATTTTAGCGCCAATTTCCACCAAATTGATACACGTTCTTATCCATGATACGAGGAATCTAATCGTGATTTAAAGACGCCATAGTGGTGCTGTTTGGGTGAGAGATGGAGAGGGGAGGGATTGGCACCAAATTTGATAAAAAAAATTGTTTAGTCGCCGATTATCACCAAACTTATAAACAATCTCCATGATATCAGGAGTGTAATTGTGTGGTTTAAGGATGTCACAAGTGGGTGTATAGAGATGAGAGGGACACAAATAATTATATCTATATGTTTAGTGCCGATTTCCACCAGATTGATACATATTCTTCTCCGAGATACGAGGAATCTTATCGTGTGGTTTAGATACACCAAAGTGGTGCCCTATGGGTGTGAGATATGGGGACCTTAAATTTGATACGAATTTGTATACTCGCCAATTTTCACCAATTTCATATATATGCATCTCGAATCTCTAATGAGTCTTAGTGTGTGCAGCTTGAGTCCGAAATAGGGACGGGAGGGTCACCAAAACTGATACAAAATATTTTTAGTACCAATTACCATCAAATTCAGACACGTTCTTCTCAAATGATACAAGAAATAAAATCGTGCTGTCTGTCTGTCTTTCTGTCTGTCTGTGTGCGTTCTATATATAACTTCACGCGGTACAATCGAGATGGCACCAAGGCGTTCTAAGAGGGGTAACTTTTTACAAGGAAGATAATGATGCGGGTTAAAATTTTCTAAAATGACGCTGTTGGTGGGAGGGGAAATTTAAAAAATATGGTCAAATAGTTTTGTCGCTGATTTCCACCAAACGAATACATAATCACCTTCGAAATATGGCGTTGTTCGAGTCAGGGTTGCATCAACAATTGATTTAATAAACCAAATTCCACCAAATTCATACACGTTTTTCTCTAATGATATACCATGAATTAAATCACATTTGGTGTCGTTTGCGTCACGGATGGCGAGCGGATATGCACTATCATTGATAAGATTGCTATCCGCCGGTATCCACATATAAGTTACTAGCAGGGTTACCCGGCGTTGCCCAGGTTAATGTATGCTGTGGATATTTGTTGGGAATAGAGAATACGTTTTCTCATAAATTGTATATTCAAATAGCATCACAAAACATGATTATTACAGTCATGGAATATAAGTTATAAGTAGTGGCTCACCTTGTCAATTGTCATTCTGTTTATCGCGATTAATCCGTTCCAACAATAATGAAGTATTTATTTATTTACAACTTCGTATACATTATACGTTATAATATGATACATGAACATCATAAACACATTAGTTCGATAAAAGATGATAATTGGGTTTTACATATTGAGATGTATTAATCAATCTAGTGGGTTGGACTAATATCTCGAGGACACCTGGCTATCATATCTCCATGAAGATACAGATGTTTCAAAGAAATTTCCAGGTGCTCCTCTGTTCATGGTGCTATATATTGGCTAAATATTCTTAGTTTAAACGAAACATTTGTTGCTGCGCACATATATCAGCTACATGTGCCAGACACAAAGCGAGATTTTGAGTTGTTTATGTCAGTCGATGAGTCTGTTCTAAAACCCTTGTCAGATGTCAGTATTGGTAGGATCCTGAAAAGTATTGTGCTACTAACTGCATTTTCGTGTATATCAGAAGAAACTATATTTGACTGCACACTGTGACCACTATTTTTGAACAGACCTTCCATGTCTCTTGACAAATTGTAACTTTTTGTGGAAACTGTATTGAATGGAACAGACTAAATTTTTTTATTATATATATGCAATCCTCTGACGGTTCGAGGTCTCTCGGTTACCACGAATATATGTATCTCTTCAATAGAATGATAAATATACGTTTAATGCTTCTTCTAGTTATCTCTTTTTGCTAGCTCATTGTGTGAATGCCTTGATTGCCATTCCCATATAAATATGACCGTTAAGAAGATATAATTGTTCAAGTGACTTATATGGGTAACCATATGTCGGGATTGTGAAATGTGAACGCCCAACTACTTAAAATGATATGGAGATGGTCTGGTGACTTATATAACTGTATATAACTTATATGTGGATACCGGCGGATAGCAATCTTATCAATGATAGTGCATATCCGCTCGCCATCCGTGACGCAAACGACACCAAATGTGATTTAATTCATGGTATATCATTAGAGAAAAACGTGTATGAATTTGGTGGAATTTGGTTTATTAAATCAATTGTTGATGCAACCCTGACTCGAACAACGCCATATTTCGAAGATGATTATGTATTCGTTTGGTGGAAATCAGCGACAAAACTATTTGACCATATTTTTTAAATTTCCCCTCCCACCAACAGCGTCATTTTAGAAAATTTTAACCCGCATCATTATCTTCCTTGTAAAAAGTTACCCCTCTTAGAACGCCTTGGTGCCATCTCGATTGTACCGCGTGAAGTTATATATAGAACGCACACAGACAGACAGAAAGACAGACAGACAGCACGATTTTATTTCTTGTATCATTTGAGAAGAACGTGTCTGAATTTGATGGTAATTGGTACTAAAAATATTTTGTATCAGTTTTGGTGACCCTCCCGTCCCTATTTCGGACTCAAGCTGCACACACTAAGACTCATTAGAGATTAGAGATGCATATATATGAAATTGGTGAAAATTGGCGAGTATACAAATTCGTATCAAATTTAAGGTCCCCATATCTCTCACCCATAGGGCACCACTTTGGTGTATCTAAACCACACGATAAGATTCCTCGTATCTCGGAGAAGAATATGTATCAATCTGGTGGAAATCGGCACTAAACATATAGATATAATTATTTGTGTCCCTCTCATCTCTATACACCCACTTGTGACATCCTTAAACCACACGATTACACTCCTGATATCATGGAGATGATTGTTTATAAGTTTGGTGATAATCGGCGACTAAACAATTTTTTTTATCAAATTTGGTGCCAATCCCTCCCCTCTCCATCTCTCACCCAAACAGCACCACTATGGCGTCTTTAAATCACGATTAGATTCCTCGTATCATGGATAAGAACGTGTATCAATTTGGTGGAAATTGGCGCTAAAATAAAGGTGCATCAATTTTGGTGCCCCTGTCCCTTTCAATGCAACCCTGACTCGAATGAGGCCACATTTGACAGATAAAAACCACACCATTAGACTCCTCATACCATGGGGATGATTTTGTATAAGTGTGGTGGCAATCGGCGACTTATTATCAAATTTAGTGCCCACCCCTCCCAATCTCTCATCCAAAAACAACAATTTGGCGTTGTTAAATCGCACAATTAGATTCCTTGTATCATGAAGAAGAATATATATCAATTTGGTGGAAATCGGCGCTAATATTAGTTTTATCAATTTTGGTGCCCCTCTCCCCTTCCGTTCATCCCTGACTCAAACGACGCCACTTTTGACATATTTAAACCACACCGTTGGATTCTTCATATCATGGGGATGATTATATGTAAGTTTCGTGGCAATCGGCGACAGAAAAAAAAATCTGCCCCCCCCCCCCTTCCGGGCACTTCTGACGCGAACGGCGCGACTTTTGCCATATTTAAACCACGCCATTAGATTCCTCATATTATGGGGATGATTATATATAAGTTTGGTGGCAATCGGCGACATTTTTTTCTTCTGCCCCTCCCCCCTTTCTGCCTCTGACAACAACGGCGTCACTTTAGAAAATTCTAACCCCGACCATTATCTTTCTCGTAGAAAGCTACTCCTAGTAGACCCCTTTGGCATCATCTAGATGGTCCCCTGTGAATTTCTATAGAACACAGACAGACAGACAGACAGACAGACATTCGCAAATATAGATATTTGGTGGAATTTGGTTTATTAAATCAATTGTTGATGCAACCCTGACTCGAACAACGCCATATTTCGAAGGTGATTATGTATTCGTTTGGTGGAAATCAGCGACAAAACTATTTGACCATATTTTTTAAATTTCCCCTCCCACCAACAGCGTCATTTTAGAAAATTTTAACCCGCATCATTATCTTCCTTGTAAAAAGTTACCCCTCTTAGAACGCCTTGGTGCCATCTCGATTGTACCGCGTGAAGTTATATATAGAACGCACACAGACAGACAGAATGACAGACAGACAGCACGATTTTATTTCTTGTATCATTTGAGAAGAACGTGTCTGAATTTGATGGTAATTGGTACTAAAAATATTTTGTATCAGTTTTGGTGACCCTCCCGTCCCTATTTCGGACTCAAGCTGCACACGCTAAGACTCATTAGAGATTAGAGATGCATATATATGAAATTGGTGAAAATTGGCGAGTATACAAATTCGTATCAAATTTAAGGTCCCCATATCTCTCACCCATAGGGCACCACTTTGGTGTATCTAAACCACACGATAAGATTCCTCGTATCTCGGAGAAGAATATGTATCAATCTGGTGGAAATCGGCACTAAACATATAGATATAATTATTTGTGTGTCGGCAATCGGCGACTTATTATCAAATTTAGTGCCCACCCCTCCCAATCTCTCATCCAAAAACAACAATTTGGCGTTGTTAAATCGCACAATTAGATTCCTTGTATCATGAAGAAGAATATATATCAATTTGGTGGAAATCGGCGCTAATATTAGTTTTATCAATTTTGGTGCCCCTCTCCCCTTCCGTTCATCCCTGACTCAAACGACGCCACTTTTGACATATTTAAACCACACCGTTGGATTCTTCATATCATGGGGATGATTATATGTAAGTTTCGTGGCAATCGGCGACAGAAAAAAAAAACCTGCCCCCCCCCCCTTCCGGGCACCCCTGACGCGAACGGCGCGACTTTTGCCATATTTAAACCACGCCATTAGATTCCTCATATTATGGGGATGATTATATATAAGTTTGGTGGCAATCGGCGACATTTTTTTCTTCTGCCCCTCCCCCCTTTCTGCCTCTGACAACAACGGCGTCACTTTAGAAAATTCTAACCCCGACCATTATCTTTCTCGTAGAAAGCTACTCCTAGTAGACCCCTTTGGCATCATCTAGATGGTCCCCTGTGAATTTCTATAGAACACAGACAGACAGACAGACAGACAGACAGACAGACATTCGCAAATATAGATATTTGGTGGAATTTGGTTTATTAAATCAATTGTTGATGCAACCCTGACTCGAACAACGCCATATTTCGAAGGTGATTATGTATTCGTTTGGTGGAAATCAGCGACAAAACTATTTGACCATATTTTTTAAATTTCCCCTCCCACCAACAGCGTCATTTTAGAAAATTTTAACCCGCATCATTATCTTCCTTGTAAAAAGTTACCCCTCTTAGAATGCCTTGGTGCCATCTCGATTGTACCGCGTGAAGTTATATATAGAACGCACACAGACAGACAGAAAGACAGACAGACAGCACGATTTTATTTCTTGTATCATTTGAGAAGAACGTGTCTGAATTTGATGGTAATTGGTACTAAAAATATTTTGTATCAGTTTTGGTGACCCTCCCGTCCCTATTTCGGACTCAAGCAAGCTGCACACACTAAGACTCATTAGAGATTAGAGATGCATATATATGAAATTGGTGAAAATTGGCGAGTATACAAATTCGTATCAAATTTAAGGTCCCCATATCTCTCACCCATAGGGCACCACTTTGGTGTATCTAAACCACACGATAAGATTCCTCGTATCTCGGAGAAGAATATGTATCAATCTGGTGGAAATCGGCACTAAACATATAGATATAATTATTTGTGTCCCTCTCATCTCTATACACCCACTTGTGACATCCTTAAACCACACGATTACACTCCTGATATCATGGAGATGATTGTTTATAAGTTTGGTGATAATCGGCGACTAAACAATTTTTTTTATCAAATTTGGTGCCAATCCCTCCCCTCTCCATCTCTCACCCAAACAGCACCACTATGGCGTCTTTAAATCACGATTAGATTCCTCGTATCATGGATAAGAACGTGTATCAATTTGGTGGAAATTGGCGCTAAAATAAAGGTGCATCAATTTTGGTGCCCCTGTCCCTTTCAATGCAACCCTGACTCGAATGAGGCCACATTTGACAGATAAAAACCACACCATTAGACTCCTCATACCATGGGGATGATTTTGTATAAGTGTGGTGGCAATCGGCGACTTATTATCAAATTTAGTGCCCACCCCTCCCAATCTCTCATCCAAAAACAACAATTTGGCGTTGTTAAATCGCACAATTAGATTCCTTGTATCATGAAGAAGAATATATATCAATTTGGTGGAAATCGGCGCTAATATTAGTTTTATCAATTTTGGTGCCCCTCTCCTCTTCCGTTCATCCCTGACTCAAACGACGCCACTTTTGACATATTTAAACCACACCGTTGGATTCTTCATATCATGGGGATGATTATATGTAAGTTTCGTGGCAATCGGCGACAGAAAAAAAAATCTGCCCCCCCCCCCTTCCGGGCACCCCTGACGCGAACGGCGCGACTTTTGCCATATTTAAACCACGCCATTAGATTCCTCATATTATGGGGATGATTATATATAAGTTTGGTGGCAATCGGCGACATTTTTTTCTTCTGCCCCTCCCCCCTTTCTGCCTCTGACAACAACGGCGTCACTTTAGAAAATTCTAACCCCGACCATTATCTTTCTCGTAGAAAGCTACTCCTAGTAGACCCCTTTGGCATCATCTAGATGGTCCCCTGTGAATTTCTATAGAACACAGACAGACAGACAGACAGACAGACAGACATTCGCAAATATAGATATTTGGTGGAATTTGGTTTATTAAATCAATTGTTGATGCAACCCTGACTCGAACAACGCCATATTTCGAAGGTGATTATGTATTCGTTTGGTGGAAATCAGCGACAAAACTATTTGACCATATTTTTTAAATTTCCCCTCCCACCAACAGCGTCATTTTAGAAAATTTTAACCCGCATCATTATCTTCCTTGTAAAAAGTTACCCCTCTTAGAACGCCTTGGTGCCATCTCGATTGTACCGCGTGAAGTTATATATAGAACGCACACAGACAGACAGAAAGACAGACAGACAGCACGATTTTATTTCTTGTATCATTTGAGAAGAACGTGTCTGAATTTGATGATAATTGGTACTAAAAATATTTTGTATCAGTTTTGGTGACCCTCCCGTCCCTATTTCGGACTCAAGCTGCACACACTAAGACTCATTAGAGATTAGATATGCATATATATGAAATTGGTGAAAATTGGCGAGTATACAAATTCGTATCAAATTTAAGGTCCCCATATCTCTCACCCATAGGGCACCACTTTGGTGTATCTAAACCACACGATAAGATTCCTCGTATCTCGGAGAAGAATATGTATCAATCTGGTGGAAATCGGCACTAAACATATAGATATAATTATTTGTGTCCCTCTCATCTCTATACACCCACTTGTGACATCCTTAAACCACACGATTACACTCCTGATATCATGGAGATGATTGTTTATAAGTTTGGTGATAATCGGCGACTAAACAATTTTTTTTATCAAATTTGGTGCCAATCCTTCCCCTCTCCATCTCTCACCCAAACAGCACCACTATGGCGTCTTTAAATCACGATTAGATTCCTCGTATCATGGATAAGAACGTGTATCAATTTGGTGGAAATTGGCGCTAAAATAAAGGTGCATCAATTTTGGTGCCCCTGTCCCTTTCAATGCAACCCTGACTCGAATGAGGCCACATTTGACAGATAAAAACCACACCATTAGACTCCTCATACCATGGGGATTATTTTGTATAAGTGTGGTGGCAATCGGCGACTTATTATCAAATTTAGTGCCCACCCCTCCCAATCTCTCATCCAAAAACAACAATTTGGCGTTGTTAAATCGCACAATTAGATTCCTTGTATCATGAAGAAGAATATATATCAATTTGGTGGAAATCGGCGCTAATATTAGTTTTATCAATTTTGGTGCCCCTCTCCCCTTCCGTTCATCCCTGACTCAAACGACGCCACTTTTGACATATTTAAACCACACCGTTGGATTCTTCATATCATGGGGATGATTATATGTAAGTTTCGTGGCAATCGGCGACAGAAAAAAAAATCTGCCCCCCCCCCCCTTCCGGGCACCCCTGACGCGAACGGCGCGACTTTTGCCATATTTAAACCACGCCATTAGATTCCTCATATTATGGGGATGATTATATATAAGTTTGGTGGCAATCGGCGACATTTTTTTCTTCTGCCCCTCCCCCCTTTCTGCCTCTGACCACAACGGCGTCACTTTAGAAAATTCTAACCCCGACCATTATCTTTCTCGTAGAAAGCTACTCCTAGTAGACCCCTTTGGCATCATCTAGATGGTCCCCTGTGAATTTCTATAGAACACAGACAGACAGACAGACAGACAGACATTCGCAAATATAGATATTTGGTGGAATTTGGTTTATTAAATCAATTGTTGATGCAACCCTGACTCGAACAACGCCATATTTCGAAGGTGATTATGTATTCGTTTGGTGGAAATCAGCGACAAAACTATTTGACCATATTTTTTAAATTTCCCCTCCCACCAACAGCGTCATTTTAGAAAATTTTAACCCGCATCATTATCTTCCTTGTAAAAAGTTACCCCTCTTAGAACGCCTTGGTGCCATCTCGATTGTACCGCGTGAAGTTATATATAGAACGCACACAGACAGACAGAAAGACAGACAGACAGCACGATTTTATTTCTTGTATCATTTGAGAAGAACGTGTCTGAATTTGATGGTAATTGGTACTAAAAATATTTTGTATCAGTTTTGGTGACCCTCCCGTCCCTATTTCGGACTCAAGCTGCACACACTAAGACTCATTAGAGATTAGAGATGCATATATATAAAATTGGTGAAAATTGGCGAGTATACAAATTCGTATCAAATTTAAGGTCCCCATATCTCTCACCCATAGGGCACCACTTTGGTGTATCTAAACCACACGATAAGATTCCTCGTATCTCGGAGAAGAATATGTATCAATCTGGTGGAAATCGGCACTAAACATATAGATATAATTATTTGTGTCCCTCTCATCTCTATACACCCACTTGTGACATCCTTAAACCACACGATTACACTCCTGATATCATGGAGATGATTGTTTATAAGTTTGGTGATAATCGGCGACTAAACAATTTTTTTTATCAAATTTGGTGCCAATCCTTCCCCTCTCCATCTCTCACCCAAACAGCACCACTATGGCGTCTTTAAATCACGATTAGATTCCTCGTATCATGGATAAGAACGTGTATCAATTTGGTGGAAATTGGCGCTAAAATAAAGGTGCATCAATTTTGGTGCCCCTGTCCCTTTCAATGCAACCCTGACTCGAATGAGGCCACATTTGACAGATAAAAACCACACCATTAGACTCCTCATACCATGGGGATTATTTGGTATAAGTGTGGTGGCAATCGGCGACTTATTATCAAATTTAGTGCCCACCCCTCCCAATCTCTCATCCAAAAACAACAATTTGGCGTTGTTAAATCGCACAATTAGATTCCTTGTATCATGAAGAAGAATATATATCAATTTGGTGGAAATCGGCGCTAATATTAGTTTTATCAATTTTGGTGCCCCTCTCCCCTTCCGTTCATCCCTGACTCAAACGACGCCACTTTTGACATATTTAAACCACACCGTTGGATTCTTCATATCATGGGGATGATTATATGTAAGTTTCGTGGCAATCGGCGACAGAAAAAAAAATCTGCCCCCCCCCCCCCTTCCGGGCACCCCTGACGCGAACGGCGCGACTTTTGCCATATTTAAACCACGCCATTAGATTCCTCATATTATGGGGATGATTATATATAAGTTTGGTGGCAATCGGCGACATTTTTTTCTTCTGCCCCTCCCCCCTTTCTGCCTCTGACAACAACGGCGTCACTTTAGAAAATTCTAACCCCGACCATTATCTTTCTCGTAGAAAGCTACTCCTAGTAGACCCCTTTGGCATCATCTAGATGGTCCCCTGTGAATTTCTATAGAACACAGACAGACAGACAGACATTCGCAAATATAGATATTTGGTGGAATTTGGTTTATTAAATCAATTGTTGATGCAACCCTGACTCGAACAACGCCATATTTCGAAGGTGATTATGTATTCGTTTGGTGGAAATCAGCGACAAAACTATTTGACCATATTTTTTAAATTTCCCCTCCCACCAACAGCGTCATTTTAGAAAATTTTAATCCGCATCATTATCTTCCTTGTAAAAAGTTACCCCTCTTAGAACGCCTTGGTGCCATCTCGATTGTACCGCGTGAAGTTATATATAGAACGCACACAGACAGACAGAAAGACAGACAGACAGCACGATTTTATTTCTTGTATCATTTGAGAAGAACGTGTCTGAATTTGATGATAATTGGTACTAAAAATATTTTGTATCAGTTTTGGTGACCCTCCCGTCCCTATTTCGGACTCAAGCTGCACACACTAAGACTCATTAGAGATTAGATATGCATATATATGAAATTGGTGAAAATTGGCGAGTATACAAATTCGTATCAAATTTAAGGTCCCCATATCTCTCACCCATAGGGCACCACTTTGGTGTATCTAAACCACACGATAAGATTCCTCGTATCTCGGAGAAGAATATGTATCAATCTGGTGGAAATCGGCACTAAACATATAGATATAATTATTTGTGTCCCTCTCATCTCTATACACCCACTTGTGACATCCTTAAACCACACGATTACACTCCTGATATCATGGAGATGATTGTTTATAAGTTTGGTGATAATCGGCGACTAAACAATTTTTTTTATCAAATTTGGTGCCAATCCTTCCCCTCTCCATCTCTCACCCAAACAGCACCACTATGGCGTCTTTAAATCACGATTAGATTCCTCGTATCATGGATAAGAACGTGTATCAATTTGGTGGAAATTGGCGCTAAAATAAAGGTGCATCAATTTTGGTGCCCCTGTCCCTTTCAATGCAACCCTGACTCGAATGAGGCCACATTTGACAGATAAAAACCACACCATTAGACTCCTCATACCATGGGGATTATTTTGTATAAGTGTGGTGGCAATCGGCGACTTATTATCAAATTTAGTGCCCACCCCTCCCAATCTCTCATCCAAAAACAACAATTTGGCGTTGTTAAATCGCACAATTAGATTCCTTGTATCATGAAGAAGAATATATATCAATTTGGTGGAAATCGGCGCTAATATTAGTTTTATCAATTTTGGTGCCCCTCTCCCCTTCCGTTCATCCCTGACTCAAACGACGCCACTTTTGACATATTTAAACCACACCATTGGATTCTTCATATCATGGGGATGATTATATGTAAGTTTCGTGGCAATCGGCGACAGAAAAAAAAATCTGCCCCCCCCCCCCTTCCGGGCACCCCTGACGCGAACGGCGCGACTTTTGCCATATTTAAACCACGCCATTAGATTCCTCATATTATGGGGATGATTATATATAAGTTTGGTGGCAATCGGCGACATTTTTTTCTTCTGCCCCTCCCCCCTTTCTGCCTCTGACCACAACGGCGTCACTTTAGAAAATTCTAACCCCGACCATTATCTTTCTCGTAGAAAGCTACTCCTAGTAGACCCCTTTGGCATCATCTAGATGGTCCCCTGTGAATTTCTATAGAACACAGACAGACAGACAGACAGACAGACATTCGCAAATATAGATATTTGGTGGAATTTGGTTTATTAAATCAATTGTTGATGCAACCCTGACTCGAACAACGCCATATTTCGAAGGTGATTATGTATTCGTTTGGTGGAAATCAGCGACAAAACTATTTGACCATATTTTTTAAATTTCCCCTCCCACCAACAGCGTCATTTTAGAAAATTTTAACCCGCATCATTATCTTCCTTGTAAAAAGTTACCCCTCTTAGAACGCCTTGGTGCCATCTCGATTGTACCGCGTGAAGTTATATATAGAACGCACACAGACAGACAGAAAGACAGACAGACAGCACGATTTTATTTCTTGTATCATTTGAGAAGAACGTGTCTGAATTTGATGGTAATTGGTACTAAAAATATTTTGTATCAGTTTTGGTGACCCTCCCGTCCCTATTTCGGACTCAAGCTGCACACACTAAGACTCATTAGAGATTAGAGATGCATATATATAAAATTGGTGAAAATTGGCGAGTATACAAATTCGTATCAAATTTAAGGTCCCCATATCTCTCACCCATAGGGCACCACTTTGGTGTATCTAAACCACACGATAAGATTCCTCGTATCTCGGAGAAGAATATGTATCAATCTGGTGGAAATCGGCACTAAACATATAGATATAATTATTTGTGTCCCTCTCATCTCTATACACCCACTTGTGACATCCTTAAACCACACGATTACACTCCTGATATCATGGAGATGATTGTTTATAAGTTTGGTGATAATCGGCGACTAAACAATTTTTTTTATCAAATTTGGTGCCAATCCTTCCCCTCTCCATCTCTCACCCAAACAGCACCACTATGGCGTCTTTAAATCACGATTAGATTCCTCGTATCATGGATAAGAACGTGTATCAATTTGGTGGAAATTGGCGCTAAAATAAAGGTGCATCAATTTTGGTGCCCCTGTCCCTTTCAATGCAACCCTGACTCGAATGAGGCCACATTTGACAGATAAAAACCACACCATTAGACTCCTCATACCATGGGGATTATTTGGTATAAGTGTGGTGGCAATCGGCGACTTATTATCAAATTTAGTGCCCACCCCTCCCAATCTCTCATCCAAAAACAACAATTTGGCGTTGTTAAATCGCACAATTAGATTCCTTGTATCATGAAGAAGAATATATATCAATTTGGTGGAAATCGGCGCTAATATTAGTTTTATCAATTTTGGTGCCCCTCTCCCCTTCCGTTCATCCCTGACTCAAACGACGCCACTTTTGACATATTTAAACCACACCGTTGGATTCTTCATATCATGGGGATGATTATATGTAAGTTTCGTGGCAATCGGCGACAGAAAAAAAAATCTGCCCCCCCCCCCTTCCGGGCACCCCTGACGCGAACGGCGCGACTTTTGCCATATTTAAACCACGCCATTAGATTCCTCATATTATGGGGATGATTATATATAAGTTTGGTGGCAATCGGCGACATTTTTTTCTTCTGCCCCTCCCCCCTTTCTGCCTCTGACAACAACGGCGTCACTTTAGAAAATTCTAACCCCGACCATTATCTTTCTCGTAGAAAGCTACTCCTAGTAGACCCCTTTGGCATCATCTAGATGGTCCCCTGTGAATTTCTATAGAACACAGACAGACAGACAGACATTCGCAAATATAGATATTTGGTGGAATTTGGTTTATTAAATCAATTGTTGATGCAACCCTGACTCGAACAACGCCATATTTCGAAGGTGATTATGTATTCGTTTGGTGGAAATCAGCGACAAAACTATTTGACCATATTTTTTTAATTTCCCCTCCCACCAACAGCGTCATTTTAGAAAATTTTAACCCGCATCATTATCTTCCTTGTAAAAAGTTACCCCTCTTAGAACGCCTTGGTGCCATCTCGATTGTACCGCGTGAAGTTATATATAGAACGCACACAGACAGACAGAAAGACAGACAGACAGCACGATTTTATTTCTTGTATCATTTGAGAAGAACGTGTCTGAATTTGATGGTAATTGGTACTAAAAATATTTTGTATCAGTTTTGGTGACCCTCCCGTCCCTATTTCGGACTCAAGCTGCACACACTAAGACTCATTAGAGATTAGAGATGCATATATATGAAATTGGTGAAAATTGGCGAGTATACAAATTCGTATCAAATTTAAGGTCCCCATATCTCTCACCCATAGGGCACCACTTTGGTGTATCTAAACCACACGATAAGATTCCTCGTATCTCGGAGAAGAATATGTATCAATCTGGTGGAAATCGGCACTAAACATATAGATATAATTATTTGTGTCCCTCTCATCTCTATACACCCACTTGTGACATCCTTAAACCACACGATTACACTCCTGATATCATGGAGATGATTGTTTATAAGTTTGGTGATAATCGGCGACTAAACAATTTTTTTTATCAAATTTGGTGCCAATCCTTCCCCTCTCCATCTCTCACCCAAACAGCACCACTATGGCGTCTTTAAATCACGATTAGATTCCTCGTATCATGGATAAGAACGTGTATCAATTTGGTGGAAATTGGCGCTAAAATAAAGGTGCATCAATTTTGGTGCCCCTGTCCCTTTCAATGCAACCCTGACTCGAATGAGGCCACATTTGACAGATAAAAACCACACCATTAGACTCCTCATACCATGGGGATTATTTTGTATAAGTGTGGTGGCAATCGGCGACTTATTATCAAATTTAGTGCCCACCCCTCCCAATCTCTCATCCAAAAACAACAATTTGGCGTTGTTAAATCGCACAATTAGATTCCTTGTATCATGAAGAAGAATATATATCAATTTGGTGGAAATCGGCGCTAATATTAGTTTTATCAATTTTGGTGCCCCTCTCCCCTTCCGTTCATCCCTGACTCAAACGACGCCACTTTTGACATATTTAAACCACACCGTTGGATTCTTCATATCATGGGGATGATTATATGTAAGTTTCGTGGCAATCGGCGACAGAAAAAAAAATCTGCCCCCCCCTTCCGGGCACCCCTGACGCGAACGGCGCGACTTTTGCCATATTTAAACCACGCCATTAGATTCCTCATATTATGGGGATGATTATATATAAGTTTGGTGGCAATCGGCGACATTTTTTTCTTCTGCCCCTCCCCCTTTCTGCCTCTGACAACAACGGCGTCACTTTAGAAAATTCTAACCCCGACCATTATCTTTCTCGTAGAAAGCTACTCCTAGTAGACCCCTTTGGCATCATCTAGATGGTCCCCTGTGAATTTCTATAGAACACAGACAGACAGACAGACATTCGCAAATATAGATATTTGGTGGAATTTGGTTTATTAAATCAATTGTTGATGCAACCCTGACTCGAACAACGCCATATTTCGAAGGTGATTATGTATTCGTTTGGTGGAAATCAGCGACAAAACTATTTGACCATATTTTTTAAATTTCCCCTCCCACCAACAGCGTCATTTTAGAAAATTTTAACCCGCATCATTATCTTCCTTGTAAAAAGTTACCCCTCTTAGAACGCCTTGGTGCCATCTCGATTGTACCGCGTGAAGTTATATATAGAACGCACACAGACAGACAGAAAGACAGACAGACAGCACGATTTTATTTCTTGTATCATTTGAGAAGAACGTGTCTGAATTTGATGGTAATTGGTACTAAAAATATTTTGTATCAGTTTTGGTGACCCTCCCGTCCCTATTTCGGACTCAAGCTGCACACACTAAGACTCATTAGAGATTAGAGATGCATATATATGAAATTGGTGAAAATTGGCGAGTATACAAATTCGTATCAAATTTAAGGTCCCCATATCTCTCACCCATAGGGCACCACTTTGGTGTATCTAAACCACACGATAAGATTCCTCGTATCTCGGAGAAGAATATGTATCAATCTGGTGGAAATCGGCACTAAACATATAGATATAATTATTTGTGTCCCTCTCATCTCTATACACCCACTTGTGACATCCTTAAACCACACGATTACACTCCTGATATCATGGAGATGATTGTTTATAAGTTTGGTGATAATCGGCGACTAAACAATTTTTTTTATCAAATTTGGTGCCAATCCTTCCCCTCTCCATCTCTCACCCAAACAGCACCACTATGGCGTCTTTAAATCACGATTAGATTCCTCGTATCATGGATAAGAACGTGTATCAATTTGGTGGAAATTGGCGCTAAAATAAAGGTGCATCAATTTTGGTGCCCCTGTCCCTTTCAATGCAACCCTGACTCGAATGAGGCCACATTTGACAGATAAAAACCACACCATTAGACTCCTCATACCATGGGGATTATTTTGTATAAGTGTGGTGGCAATCGGCGACTTATTATCAAATTTAGTGCCCACCCCTCCCAATCTCTCATCCAAAAACAACAATTTGGCGTTGTTAAATCGCACAATTAGATTCCTTGTATCATGAAGAAGAATATATATCAATTTGGTGGAAATCGGCGCTAATATTAGTTTTATCAATTTTGGTGCCCCTCTCCCCTTCCGTTCATCCCTGACTCAAACGACGCCACTTTTGACATATTTAAACCACACCGTTGGATTCTTCATATCATGGGGATGATTATATGTAAGTTTCGTGGCAATCGGCGACAGAAAAAAAAATCTGCCACCCCCCCCCCCCCCCCCCCCTTCCGGGCACCCCTGACGCGAACGGCGCGACTTTTGCCATATTTAAACCACGCCATTAGATTCCTCATATTATGGGGATGATTATATATAAGTTTGGTGGCAATCGGCGACATTTTTTTCTTCTGCCCCTCCCCCCTTTCTGCCTCTGACAACAACGGCGTCACTTTAGAAAATTCTAACCCCGACCATTATCTTTCTCGTAGAAAGCTACTCCTAGTAGACCCCTTTGGCATCATCTAGATGGTCCCCTGTGAATTTCTATAGAACACAGACAGACAGACAGACAGACAGACAGACAGACATTCGCAAATATAGATATTTGGTGGAATTTGGTTTATTAAATCAATTGTTGATGCAACCCTGACTCGAACAACGCCATATTTCGAAGGTGATTATGTATTCGTTTGGTGGAAATCAGCGACAAAACTATTTGACCATATTTTTTAAATTTCCCCTCCCACCAACAGCGTCATTTTAGAAAATTTTAACCCGCATCATTATCTTCCTTGTAAAAAGTTACCCCTCTTAGAACGCCTTGGTGCCATCTCGATTGTACCGCGTGAAGTTATATATAGAACGCACACAGACAGACAGAAAGACAGACAGACAGCACGATTTTATTTCTTGTATCATTTGAGAAGAACGTGTCTGAATTTGATGGTAATTGGTACTAAAAATATTTTGTATCAGTTTTGGTGACCCTCCCGTCCCTATTTCGGACTCAAGCTGCACACACTAAGACTCATTAGAGATTAGAGATGCATATATATGAAATTGGTGAAAATTGGCGAGTATACAAATTCGTATCAAATTTAAGGTCCCCATATCTCTCACCCATAGGGCACCACTTTGGTGTATCTAAACCACACGATAAGATTCCTCGTATCTCGGAGAAGAATATGTATCAATCTGGTGGAAATCGGCACTAAACATATAGATATAATTATTTGTGTCCCTCTCATATCTATACACCCACTTGTGACATCCTTAAACCACACGATTACACTCCTGATATCATGGAGATGATTGTTTATAAGTTTGGTGATAATCGGCGACTAAACAATTTTTTTTTATCAAATTTGGTGCCAATCCTTCCCCTCTCCATCTCTCACCCAAACAGCACCACTATGGCGTCTTTAAATCACGATTAGATTCCTCGTATCATGGATAAGAAAGTGTATCAATTTGGTGGAAATTGGCGCTAAAATAAAGGTGCATCAATTTTGGTGCCCCTGTCCCTTTCAATGCAACCCTGACTCGAATGAGGCCACATTTGACAGATAAAAACCACACTATTAGACTCCTCATACCATGGGGATTATTTTGTATAAGTGTGGTGGCAATCGGCGACTTATTATCAAATTTAGTGCCCACCCCTCCCAATCTCTCATCCAAAAACAACAATTTGGCGTTGTTAAATCGCACAATTAGATTCCTTGTATCATGAAGAAGAATATATATCAATTTGGTGGAAATCGGCGCTAATATTAGTTTTATCAATTTTGGTGCCCCTCTCCCCTTCCGTTCATCCCTGACTCAAACGACGCCACTTTTGACATATTTAAACCACACCGTTGGATTCTTCATATCATGGGGATGATTATATGTAAGTTTCGTGGCAATCGGCGACAGAAAAAAAAATCTCCCCCCCCCCCTTCCGGGCACCCCTGACGCGAACGGCGCGACTTTTGCCATATTTAAACCACGCCATTAGATTCCTCATATTATGGGGATGATTATATATAAGTTTGGTGGCAATCGGCGACATTTTTTTCTTCTGCCCCTCCCCCCTTTCTGCCTCTGACAACAACGGCGTCACTTTAGAAAATTCTAACCCCGACCATTATCTTTCTCGTAGAAAGCTACTCCTAGTAGACCCCTTTGGCATCATCTAGATGGTCCCCTGTGAATTTCTATAGAACACAGACAGACAGACAGACAGACAGACAGACAGACAGACAGACAGACAGACAGACATTCGCAAATATAGATATAGATAGAGTTATTCCCTTTCCATTGAAAATAAACTACAGTTTGTATTCTGTTCCATTCTGCGAGCCATAATGGGAGAAATGAGTTTATGATTTAAGCTATTTATATTTCTATGGACACAGACGTTCCAAATGGTGATGAATTATAGTATTTTAATCATATGTTATGGCATAGATTGGTATAAAAACCGTATATCAAGGCACTATAAATAAATTATCGGTGACTCGAAAATTAAGTGGGCCTTTAAACTATTTCTCCTATTTGGTTATAAAAGTATATTGGAATGGTATATTATTCATCTGGAGGGCGGACGAAGATATGATACGAGTGTAGTATTATTCACATTCATTTGTGGGAAATATAAATCCTACACTTGGTACCATATCATAAATCATGCATTTAACCATCTTCATCTTGTTAAAAGCAGTGCGCTTAAAGGACCACTTAAGGCTGATTTTATGCTACAGAAAATCCATGAATGCTTTATTCTCTGATCAAAATAACAATGATATCGAGAAATGGAAAGTATATACACAGAAGATGGAGAGGAGGAACATAATGCATTATATATACATTATACAATAATCTCCCGATTGACATGGCGCCTGTTCATCATCATTTTTATCATCAATTTAATTTTGACATCAGAGTCATCTTCATAATAATAATAATCATCAGCATCTTCGTCATCGTCATAATCTTTATATCTATCAGCAACACAATATTAATACAACACCCAAAAACAGCAACAACAACACCAATAACAGTGACGCGGCCAAAACATTAAACAAGGTAAATCGCCGGGTGTTGATGGTGTTAGAAATGAGTGCATCAAGGTAACATTTGACCTCATTGCCCCAGTATATTTTCGTTTTTGTTTTCAACCTGATACTCAGGAACGGTGTTATTCCTGATGAATGGGGCATCGGCATTTAAATCAAAGAACCCAAAACAACCCGACAACTATAGACGAATTACCTTAGTGAGTTGTGTATCTAAGCTAATTTCATCAATTATAAGTAAACGAATCTATTCATTTATCCAACTAAACGACCTTTTATCAGACAGACTGGATTTCGAGAAAATTACTCGACTATTGATTGCATGTTTACACTTCATGGTTTGATAGATATGGTTAAAGGTACTCAATCCGATCAGATGGTCCCCATATCATCACATTCCAACAAAACATAATGTTTTGAAATGCCGCTTCAGTTATCAGAATCGATTAATTGCCCAAAAATAATGCTAACCACAGTCAACTATAGTATAAAATTGCCCAAAACCTGTTGTCAAATATCAGTTGTCAAATATCTGACACAAAAAAGCCACTGGATTTTAGAGTTGTCGATCTTCATCCGCTATCTGGTCAGATAAGTTCTTCTCGTCGACAGTTTACTGGGCCACTTTAAATTAAAATCATAGATTTCAAACATCGATATCTGATCACTCCTAGCTTTGATGGGTGGGTTCCTCGACTCGAATCAAATATATTTTACCACCGATGCCAAGGACATGGTAATTTGCGAGCGTTAATTCGGATTGAGTACCTTTAATAGGAAATCAAAGCATAGCTTATATACTGTGCATTTATAGACCCGTCGAAAGCGTTTGATTCTGTGTGGAGAGTGGGTTTATGGACAAAACTGTTTTACATAGAGAGTAATCAATTGGTTTTAATTAACGTCGTTTTCAATGGAAATCGCGCATAGGAGTGTAGTAAATAGGAATAACTGGTCGCGTCCTTAAAGTAATCATGAACATGTATAATGAAATTAAGTCATGTGTTTCTCTTGACAACAAGTTTTCGCCCTCATTGATACTGGTGTCCGACAAGGATAAACCTTATCACCGATCCTCTTTTCAATTTATCTCAATGATGTTGAAATATTGTTTTCACGTACCAAGCAGAAGGGAATTTCCATATCACCGCATAATCATGCCTCACTGAAACTGCTTTTTATAACCTGACATTATTTTGCTTGTTATATACCGATGACACTGTTCTTTTTGCTGGATATAGTTCAACTAAAATGCAAAATATGTTAGATTCGTATTCCTCTTATTGCCACCAAATGTGACCCGCCATATCACATCCAGTCGTAAGTCGGGATTTTTTTTACCCTGTGCCAATGCATTCTCTTATATATGCGAGTCGACTATAGGTCGCCTCGGTTATATAAGAGAATGCATTGGCCTAACAATTTTTCATCATTTTTTTTAAATAAATGTTTCTTACAATTTTTAGGACATAAAATAAAAAACATCCATTACCCTGCAGGGAGCCCCACACATATATAGAAGCATATAGAAGAGTGTCGTCTGCTCATGTTTGTCTGGGGCTCTGTATGGGTGAAATTATAAAATTGTTAAAGAATACAAGAAAAAATTATTAAAATTGTAAAAAATTGTTAGGCCAATGCATTCTTTTATATATGCGAGGCGACCTATGGTCGACTCGCATATATAAGAGAATGCATTGACACAGGGTAAACAAATCCCGACTTACGACTGGATTTGATATGGCGGGTCACAAATGGAAACTGACTATAAACAGCAGCAAGAGTAATGTAGTCATTTTCGGGAAAAATAAAAAAATTAAACCGTATTCTAGATTAGATGGACAACATATTCAGTTATTGTGGCTGACGAATATAAATATGTAGCATTTACGGATATAGACAGAACACAACGCGCATCTTAATCTAGGATCTTTTATCGAATGAGTTGCGGATGTCGCAAGGATATATTTCGCGAGAGCGTAGCTCGAGCGAAATGTAACTATGCGCCGTCCGCAACGAGTTCTATAAAAGAATCGAGATTATGATGCAAGTTGTGTTCTGTATTTATTTTACACCGTTCAGTAAGATAAGTTCAATCCATGAATGTCACATTTCATTGTTACTATAGCTACCTTTATTGTGATTTAAGTCTGACAAATAACCAGTAATTATGGGGGGGATCACCCGAAGCGGGTGATCGACGTAATGTACGTCATCTTTCTTGTCGACAACATCAACAAGAATAGTTCCGGCTTGTATTCCACTAGAGGTATACAGTAATATGTATTCAATGGCTGGGATTCCGTTGAATACATGTGACTCACGTCAATGGGTGTGGACTAAAATGGTTTATTCAATATAAAGAAGAAGCAACGATGCGAAGAACAAAAAATGCTATTTTCTCAGTCATATGTAAGATTAGGAAATTAAAACTGTCATTGACATGCATCGTTGATCTTTACGATGAAACTATTATATCTATCCTGACGTATATGACCGTGAGATTTGGGGTGTCAACAGTAATACTATTATTTAGCGCACAGAGCTCTGGTTCCTTAAATAGAGGATCTACAACTCGTCCCCAGTTTATAGCGGAATTTATAAAACGACTCCAGTAAATTAGGTCTGGACCGAGCCTTTGGCTTAATTACTGGACGAGTTTTGTAAATTCCGCTATAAACTGGGGACGAGTTGTAGATTTTATTTATTACATGATCCAAAACCTCGATAAAACATACTTAAATCAACAAATGGGGCGTGAAAACTAACATTGGATTCTGTAGGCCTTCGATGACGTTTTACGTAACTATGCAATGTTTTCCTGCGTATACAGAAATAGTCCCAGATAAATAAAGACTTTCACGCATTTAATGGCGTATATTTAATTAAATAACTTTTCAAACTCTTCATTCGTTAGAGTTTTGTTGGAAAAATAATGGAAGCCATAGTATTTTGAGACATAGAGTACGTAATGTAAACAGACGACAAACCGGAAGTCAAAGGTCACCTGACACTATTTCCTGTTTTGAAACGAACGTTTAATATCATAATTTATAGAATGGGTTTATTGAATGGAATTATGGTAGGATCGTGTAATAAAATATGACCATACGCTAGCGTAATTAACGAATCACAACTAAAACACACGCATAAGCTAGAATATATCTGTCTTTTTAATCCTATAAAATAACTTCATAGATGCGTATTCCCATCAAACAAGATTAACTTAGGCCTTATATCGTGGTGTGGTTATGATATATTACACTCCAGACACGCAGAAGGGTTCGTCGACAGAGTGGGTTGGTTCCATAGCAATTTCGTGTATAAATTAGGTCAATCATATCATACATCAAGGCATGTGAGAAATCAGAGATTCACAATGCAAACAGACTACGAGCTCACCGACTCAGACTTAAAACCTAAATAAAAAACTGTTAAAGGCCCACTTAGTGTGCCTGTCATTTGCAGAATGTATTATCATTTATCAACTTATCCAGTGTAATAAACTGTGGACATGTTGTTTTTGTTGAGTTGCCAACTCGTTCAAGAATGAAGTAAAAATCAGTATTATTTTCAATTTTAATATATAGAGTTATTCCTCTTCCATTGAAAAAGTTTGAATTCTGTTGCATTATGGGTGACAGAGGAGGGAGTCTTTTATTTATCTGTGGGCATCTTCTGAGACACAAATGTTTCAAATAGTGGTGCATTATGGAATTTTAATCATATTTTATGGCACATATTATTATTAAAACCGTATATCAAGTCACTATAAAAAAATAATTGTCAACTCGAAAATTAAGTGGGCCTTTAAAAGCCATTCCCTTTGAACAAATTATTATAGAATATAAACTACCAACATCAAACTGAAAGTATTTAAAAGTCAAGACTGTTAGTTGTTGCCTAGAGGGGAATATTTTACTGAAATTAACCATTATATTATTGACGCTGTGTGCGCGAGATGTGTACTATTCGAAGAAGCTTGTCGATTTCATTCATAAAAATGTCATCAGGTCGATTTCAACGAAACTCGACGAGCAACGTCATCATGTAGCTTTCACCACCGACCAAATTTGCGATAACCTATAAATGTATCTTCTGCTTTGTTCATAAGTGTGTGTTTCTTGTCGATTCATGAAAATAGAAGGATATCTGAGGATTATCAGATTCACGTATATGTACTATGTAATATTAGGATAAATTAAACGCGATATAATAACGTTTGCTTGCATCACGAATTTCGATTTCGATTCCAGTATTGTCGCCAGCACAGCCAGAGTGATTGAGAGTTTCCCATTGTACGGGACATTTATATTTTAGGCCACTCCATTGCAAATATTTGACCGTCAATAATATGTTTTGTTATCCTTCATCACATTTCTTCCCATTTTCCTCTCTTCTGATTGGCTGAGAGTGCGTCACATGGCGGGCCGTAAATCACCTTATTACCCTCGAGGGTAACATTGTCTCAGTTATTGACCACTCAGCTATTACCAGTAAACATAGAACTACGAAGAACTCAACGTGCAGAGACACTCTCACAGCTCTCTAACAATTTTCGAAAACACTGTTTTTATAAACCCTACTGTATCATAACAACCGCGAACTGTGGTGTTTGCTAATTTGCATAATTGTGTGTTTTTTTAGTTGCAATTAAAGCACCCTATGTATAAATGTTGTTATCGCGGACACAAATCCGTTATAATGTGTAATGTTACTATTGGACCTTTTTATATCAATAATAAAGACCGTGGGACAAATAGATAAACCTTATTATGCAGTTGGTGTGTGCTGCAGGCAATCGCACACACGATGTACATACGTTACAAATACGTTTATGTACTAGTTCAAATGGCCACTCTTTACTGTTTATCAATTGACCATTTCTTTTCTTCAATACATTCCTCAGACTTCAGAGAATACCCGTATGTTGCGTAACAATCTGTGACATATGTCAATTTCTTTTTGCACTACTACAACGTGCTAGTTTCACATTTTAGCAATCTGGAAATGAACACGTCTGTCGGCGTCTTCACGGCCATTTGAAACGAAACCGAACATTTCGCTGCATGGCTACTCAACTTCGAAATTGCTTTACTCCTCTTTCCGTGAACCGATTTCCACCATGCAACCAGCAAACTGACCGGAGAATAGCTGCTCAAATGACTGGTTTGTTAATTGATCCAGATTATGAATGTTTTATTTTCTAAATAGCGATGATTCCAACATAAAATTAACTTTTCGAACTGGATTAAAGAATATATGCGCGCATTTATGCCTGCTATTAAGGAGGTTCGTGTGTACTCCTTTGTCAGATAACAAAACAGTTATCACCCTTGTTTTCGTGAGACACGGGGATTTGTCGCCGCTCTCGACCTGGAATGTCACCCTCGGGCCTGGCGGCCCTCGGGTAACATTCCAGGTCTCGAGCGGGCGACAAATCCCCGTGTCTCCCTCAATCGCGGGCGATAACTGTATAAGTAGTACGTGGGTCTCGTTCGCTCCACATCTAAAAATAGATTTTTTGGCGGTAAAATTGTTTGTACTAAAATATTCCAAAAAAAAATTTCAAAACCTAATTTTTTTGTTTCCAAAATTTTCAAAAAAAAGTTTTTAAAAATCTCAAAAATTTATGAAACTTTGAGTTTTCGGTCTCTTACTGAAAATAATCTCGGCCGACTATTAAATGTCGAATGTTTTTAAATTATTTGCGTGTAATATCTTTTGTTATTGGCCAACTATTTTTGTTCAAATAAATTTTTAATATTTTTCATGAAACTCTGTTAATTTTATTAATCGATGTTTAGAAATAGCTTTATACCAATTATATGTGTATGGACTGGTCCGAGTCGCTGTAATTTTGGACATTGACACTATAGGTATGAATGCATACATTCCAGTGTTTATCATCAGACGCGATGTTTAGAAATAGCTTTATACCAATTATATGTGTATGGACTGGTCCGAGTCGCTGTAATTTTGGACATTGACACTATAGGTATGAATGCATACATTCCAGTGTTTATCATCAGACGCAGTCTCGTCTATTACATCATATAATTGTCTCCACAATACCTGAAATAATTTGACGCCATTACTCTTACATAAATAATAAAGAGCGTTTATTCTTTACTTCTCTATCCCGATGAAGTTATTGAGTATATGACACACGTGCATTATCGCGAATTATTGCAAGAATTATTGAGATGTTGTACTATTTTGAAAGCAGTAACGCTCAGACGAAGAGCGTGATGCGAAATTACTACCCCGAATGAACTGACATATTCTATGGAACAAATTTTTAATTATGTACACACACATAATCACACGCGTCAATAGGGTAACACTGTATAGGTCGAAAAAGAGTGACACCTTGGATAAATTGACCAAATGACTGCTATTATATCTGTTGACAGCTATGTGTGGTCCGACTCGTTCAATTAAGTTATCGATAGCTTGTCTGAACAGCATTACTTGTTTAACGGGTTATGATCACGTAAGGTTGATAAGCTGTGTCATTGTTAGCATTAACGCGATAATTAGTTATCAAAAATATGCATACATAATACGTACATGTGATAAGACACTCAATAATAGAAGTTACATTTGTGTTGTTGTTATAACAACCTTATGTAATAACCACTTATCGACCTATTCATACTTACGCTCATATATAATCTTATATAATGTTGCCTCATCTGTGCTAACTATTTTCGGGAGTTATGGTATACAAATATCTATGACGAAGCTTCCTTTTATGCATGTACAGACACGCTTTCAATTAAGCTATCGATAAACAATACATATCGCATCTGAATGAATTTCTGGAATGTAGGTTAGCCATGCGTTCACAGACACTGGAATAAAATAGTCACTGTCTATAGAGAAGTATGACCTTGTACGTAAATAATAAAGCGCGTGATCGAGTCTATTCATTCTCTGGATGACAGAGAACTCCCTGGTCAACGGAAGGGCATAGCATATAATTATATTGTGCCCCAGGGTCATATTTATATTTGTATAAAGGAAATCCATATACCGAGACATTTTAGTCAAGTAAAAATGAAGCACCAGTGTTCAATTTGCTCTAGTGAGTATGTGCGGAACCATGATTTGATAAGACATGTACAATCTAAGCACACTGAGTTTGTTAACCGACACCCACAGACGCAGCACCAAGCATCAGCAACAAACAGTAGCAGCAACAGGCAGCAGCATCATCAACCACAACAACAGCCATTACAGCAACACCAGATACTACAACACCAGCAGAGGAAACAGCAACAAAGCGACATAACATCCTTCTTTGATGATCCAATGGCCAATGTCCAAGAAGATTTTATTTTCAAGCATCCATTCACGGCATGTGTAAGTGGACCGACATCTAGTGGGAAGACATACTTCGTGAAAACCTTGCTACAAAAGTCTGCCTCAAAAATATCACCCGCACCTGACAGAATAATATGGTTTTATAAATATTGGCAGCCCCTATATGACGAAATAAAGTATACCGTCAACCCTCAGGTCAACTTTATACGAGGAATACCAGCAAACTTGGATTCTCTTATCAACCCCCGGTATAAAAATCTAGTTATACTCGATGACTTGATGCAAACTTCATCAAAAGACCAGAGAGTTAATGATTTGCATTCCGAAGGAAGTCACCATTTGAACTTATCTTTGATAAGTTTGAACCAGAATTTCTACTACAACAAAGATCCAACGCAACGACGAAATTGTCAATATTTGGTATTGTTCAATAACCCAATCGACAAGGGATTAATTTCAACATTATCAAGACAGATGTATCCTGAATGTCCTCGGCGTATGGTTCGAGAGTTTTCGGAAGCGACGAGTGAACCGTACGGTTACCTACTGGTGGATTTAAAAGCCGCAACACCGGACACATTACGTCTGTGACAGAATGTACTAAAAGAGGACACGAACCAACATATGGGTGAATGGAATGGCATGAAATATAATCTCCAAAAAGACAGAGAACACCCAGATGAACAGAATGGGATGAAAAAACATACAAAAGACACTGAGACCCAGGGTCAACAGAATGCGATGAAATACGATGACAGAGAACTCACTGGTCAACAGAAGGGCATAGCATATAATTATATTGTGCCCCAGGGTCAACATAATGACTATACTAACGACATAAGGCCACCTGGTGAGCTCGATGAAATTAATAAGAAGAACCGTCAAAACATAGACATTCGAGAAGACATGTCGTACCCTTGTAATGACTGCGGGCTTTTGTTCGAAGATCATTATGATGTTCAGAGACACGTAAAAAACTGGTGTCAAGAAAATAAGTTAAAACGAAAATTAACTGAGGACACGGATGATAGTCAGAATAAGAAAATTTAATTTAATGAAGATGAATACTTCAAAAGTTTGTGTGATGAGAGTAGAGATAAAACACATGAGGAATGGAGTGATATAGTGGACACGTATAAGGAAAATGGCTCGAAAGAAACAGAAGCAAGAGTACAAGCTGACAAGGACCTTAAAAGTAAAGATATGAAGCAATTTATGACTGGTTATGCTATGACAATATTTGCGTATCTACAGCTGCGCAATGGGACTCTGCACAACAGAGTCATGGATAAAGTCGACAAATATTTGAATAATGGTTATGGAGAATGTGATGCAGTGAAAATGTCAATATTAAAGTACAAACCGATGCTAGAAAAATTCATGGACGAAACAAATGACATTTCTGACGAAAGTGATGACAATTCGGACGATTAAATTTCAATAAACTTCATCAACATGATATTCTCGTCTTCGTTATATATCTATAAGTGGGGAGGGGCGATTGTAGAGCGAGAAACGATACATAAATGGTACATTAAGAGCCCTAAAATTTGAAGTTTAAATATTGTTCTGTGTCTTTTTAACTTTCACCCACTGCGTGTGTATTGTGTTTCTTTAACAATCATTCAAAATGAGTGCCGTGTGTCCCTTTAGAGCGCATTGTGTTCCTTTAATATTCAAACACCAATATTGCATCACGTCCCTTGTTTCGTGTCACTTTAACATTCCACACCGTGCGTGCATTATCCCCCTTTAATTATGTCATAGCGTTGGTACATAGAAGACTGTATAACACTATGCCTATGTCTGTATATGTTGTCACATCGTGAGTGTATTGTCCACCTTTAATGGTGTCGTAGCGTGTGTACATATAAGACTGTATAACACTATGTCTATGTATGTATGTGTTGGAACATTTAAGAGCGATGTGAAATATAAATGTCAAGACTCAGTTCATTCGTGTAGTAATTTCGTATCAGTTAAACGCTCTTCATTCGGGTATTACCAACAGGTAAGTTGCACTATTTTTGAAAGCAATCAAGATGGCGTACCTCGGTGTGACATTTTCATTAAATTACAATAACCCTCGGCTGTGGTGTAACATGTTTATAGTTTATAGTCAAATAACCCAGAGTGATTTAATTGACAATGAAGTACACTGACACTCCACTGATAATTGACATACAACTGTATAAGTGAACATCAAGTAATGTGTGGCTCCAATGTGTGGGGGATAAAGGACATCATACTGTTTTGACTAAATGACCCTCTATTATTGAGAATGAATAGACTCGATCACGCGCTTTATTATTTACGTACAAGGTCATACTTCTCTATAGACAGTGACTATTTTATTCCAGTGTCTGTGAACGCATGGCTAACCTACATTCCAGAAATTCATTCAGATGCGATATGTATTGTTTATCGATAGCTTAATTTATAGCGTGTCTGTACATGTATAAAAGGAAGCTTCGTCATAGATATTTGTATACCATAACTCCCGAAAATAGTTAGCACAGATGAGGCAACATTATATAAGATTATATATGAGCGTAAGTATGAATTGGTCGATAAGTGGTTATTACGTAAGGTTGTTATAACAACAACACAAAGGTAACTTCTATTATTGAGTGTCTTATCACATGTACGTATTATGTATGCTTATTTTTGATAACTAATTATCGCGTTAATGCTAACAATGACACAGCTTATCAACCTTACGTGATCATAACCCGTTAAACAAGTAATGATGTTCAGACAAGCTATCGATAACTTAATTGAACGAGTCGGACCACACATAGCTGTCAACAGATATAATAGCAGTCATTTGGTCAATTTATCCAAGGTGTCACTCTTTTTCGACCTATACAGTGTTACCCTATTGACGCGTGTGATTATGTGTGTGTACATAATTGAAAATTTGTTCCATAGAATATGTCAGTTCATTCGGGGTAGTAATTTCGCATCACGCTCTTCGTCTGAGCGTTACTGCTTTCAAAATAGTACAACATCTCAATAATTCTTGCAATAATTCGCGATAATGCACGTGTGTCATATACTCAATAACTTCATCGGGATAGAGAAGTAAAGAATAAACGCTCTTTATTATTTATGTAAGAGTAATGGCGTCAAATTATTTCAGGTATTGTGGAGACAATTATATGATGTAATAGACGAGACTGCGTCTGATGATAAACACTGGAATGTATGCATTCATACCTATAGTGTCAATGTCCAAAATTACAGCGACTCGGACCAGTCCATACACATATAATTGGTATAAAGCTATTTCTAAACATCGCGTCTGATGATAAACACTGGAATGTATGCATTCATACCTATAGTGTCAATGTCCAAAATTACAGCGACTCGGACCAGTCCATACACATATAATTGGTATAAAGCTATTTCTAAACATCGATTAATAAAATTAACAGAGTTTCATGAAAAATATTTAAAATTTGTTTGAACAAAAATAGTTGGCCAATAACAAAAGATATTACACGCAAATAATTAAAAAACATTCGACATTTAATAGTCGGCCGAGATTATTTTCAGTAAGAGACCGAAAACTCAAAGTTTCATAAATTTGAAAATTTTTGAAAAAAAAAAATTAGGTTTTGAAAATCTTTTTTTGAATATTTTAGTACAAACAATTTTACCGCCAAAATTTTTTTTAGATGTGGAGCGAACGAGACCCACGTACTACTTGTATAATAATTATGTTTTCAATAAAATGTAAACCGCATCTACGAATGAACTTCACTGTGCATCATTTCGATAGTAACTGCCCACATTTTGGAACGACGGCCATTGAAAGAGACACACGTTTATTTCAGATTACGATCTTATGCTTTAAGCCCACCAATCTATACTGTGCGACAAAAGTGCTCGCAAAAATTCAAAACAACAGTGTCGTATTAGATAATAATTGTTGACGTCACAAAATCAGATATAGTCTTTTTACGATCCAAAGCGTCCGGCTTTGGTTCGTTAGTATTCATAACATACTCGATCGACACAAATCAGGTTTTACTTGGACCCACAGGTACATGCCACAGGTAAGTACGCCCCACTAATCCCAATAGGAGGCCCATCATATATATGCTGATCATTGATGGTCTTTGTGGTGTCTACCTCTACACCCGTAATGCACAAGGGTGCAAATTGGCGAGTCGGATTATTTCCCATCGTGATATTGATACAAATATATTTAGCACTGATTCTACCAAATTCATGCACGTTCTTCTCAAATGATATGATGAATTAAATCACATTTTGGGTCGATTGGGTCATGGATGGCGAGAGAAGGTTCACTAGCATTTATAAGATTGTTCAATTCGCCGATATCCAACAAAGTTATATTCAGTCATCTCCCAGGCCATCTCCATGTCGTTCTAAAGAGTTTTTGGCATTCCAATTTCAAAATCTCGACAAATGGTGACCGAATTAAGTCACTTGAACAATTATATCTTCTCAACTGTCATATTTATATGGGGATGGAAATCAGGGCATTCCTATAATGATCTAACAACACAGATACATAGAAGAAAGCATTGAAAGTATATTTATATCAATATATTTATTTCCCATCCATTATCCCCCTCCACCATGCACGCACGGCGTTCGCGTCCCTGTGTGTACTCACCGAATGGTCGTTGATATTATGTTCCAGCACGCTTACGAAATTGGTCACGAATTTAGAATTTAGAATGATTAACACTGAGTGTATATAATACTTGCTGCATAAAATGTACCTTTATATTATGATAAATGTACTCACTGCGGTGCAACTTGAAGTCTAACGTATGCACTCTTTAGCTCCCAGACACAGACACAACATAATACTGACCCATATTTCAGACTGTGGTTCCCCCGAACAGCTTGAATGTAATCACGTGACGTTGGTATTCTCATTGTGGGAACATCGATTGCGTGTAATGATCGATATTTGATAGGGTTCGCTTCAGTGATTATCGATTAAGTTATGGGATGAAATAGTACCCGGCGCGTTCCATGATACAAGGAATCCTATTGTGTGATTTGAAGACGCCAAATTGGTGTCGTTGGGATGAGAGATTGTGGGGGGCGGTGGGTGGGTACTAAAAATGATAAGAATTGGTTTAGTCGCCGTTTGCCACGAAACTTATTTAAATTCATCCCAATGGTATGAGGTGTCTAATGGCGTAGCTTAAAGATGTCAAAAGTGGCGTCATTCGAGTCAGGGGTGCACTGAAATGGAGAGGGGCACCAAAATTGTACACAATATTTTTAGCGCCAATTTCCACCAAATTGATACACATTCTTGTCCATGATATGAGGAATCTAATCGTGTGATTTTAAAGACGTCATATTGGTGCTGCTTTGGTGAGAGATGGGGTGGGGTGCAGAGACGTGGCGACAGGGGAGGTTTGGGGGTCTCACCCCCCCCCCCCCCAACTTTGGTCAAAATTTTCAACAGTTGGAAATTTCACACCAACGATAGGTTGAAAATGTTCTTGTAGTTTGAATTTCAAACAATTTATTGGGGGAATTAATTGTTTTTGGACCAATATTTGCATATTCCTAAGGTTGGAAATTTCCATATTTCCATATTTGCATATTCCTAAGGTTGGAAATTTCCAACCTTAGGGGGGGGGTGACAGGTTGGAAATTTCCTACACTTGGAAAGCTTGTGTCCTGGTCCCTCCCCCATGGCCAGTCAAAAACTGCTAGTTAATTTTTTTTTAAAGCAATATTGTCATACATTTGGTCAACATTGTCATTGGAATTGTCATCAGTTGGAAATTTTCCAACCTAAGTCAAGTTTGAAATTTTCAACTCTAGGAAGGCTTGAGGCTAGTCTATAAGATGCTAGGATTTTGCGATTTTCTTGTTCAGATTTCAAAATTTTCGCATACCGGGCCGAACCATGGTCAAACTTTGGTCAAAATTTTCAACAGTTGGAAATTTCATACCTGCAATAAACATTAGTTGGAAATTTCACACCAACAATAGGTTAAAATGTTCTTGCAGTTTGATTTTCAAACAATTTATGGGGGGGGGATTAATTGTTTTTGGACCAATATTTGCACATTTTCCTATTTTTGGTCAAAATTTTGGACTGAAATGGTCATCAGTTGGAAATTTTCCAATCTTATGGGGGTGACAGGTTGGAAATTTCCAACACTTGGAAAGCTTTTGCTCCTGTCCCTCCCCCGTGGTCTGTCAAAACCTGCTAGTTCATTTAAGAAAACAACTTTGTCATACATTTGGTTAACATTGCCATTGGAATTGTCATCAGTTGGAAAGTTTCCAACCTAAGTGGGTGTGTCAGGTTTGAAATTTCCAACTCTAGGAAGGCTTGAGACTAGTCTAGATGCTAGGATTTTGCCATTTTTTGTTCAAATTTCAAAAACAAATTCCCACACCGGGCCGAACCATGGTGTGTCATTGTCCCTCCCCGTGGCCAATGCAAAACGGCTAATTATTTTAAAAACATAATCAACAATTTTACTACATTTGGTCCAACTTGTGGACTGAAATGGTTACCGGTTGGAGAATTTTCCAACCTGAGGGGGAGCATGAGGTTTGAAATTTCCAACACTATAGCAAGTCTAGATGCTAGGATTTGTGATTTTCTCACACAGAGCCGAACAACCATAGTCAGCCTGTTTGTCCTGGTCTCTTGTCCGTAGCCGTGTGCATTTGTCTGAAGTTAGCCCATTAGATGTTAGGATTTATGCAATTTTTCAGGTTAAAATATTTTGGTATGAATGTTTTCATACCGGGAATATAGAATAGAATATGAATATATAGGATATTAGGTCTGAGCAAGGGGGGGGTGCAAAATGGAATTATGCAAAACTTGTGTTTGGTCTGATTCTGATTCAAGGGGGGTGCAGTTGGACACCCCCGAATGGAGACCCTCTAGCCACGTCCCTGGACGTGAGGGTCACCAAAAACTTATAAAAATATATTTAGTGCCAATTACCATCAAACTCATACACGTTCTTCTCAAATGATACAATGAATCAAATATTTGCGAATATCTGTCTGTGTTCTATATATAACTATAAGTGTACAATCGAGATGGCACCAAGGCGGTCTAACAGGGGTAACTTTTTACGAGTAAGATAATGGTGCGGGTTAAAATTTTCTAAAGTGACGTTGTTGGTGTCAGGGGAGGGGCTATTTTAGCGCAGATTTCGACCAAATTGATATGTTATTTTTCTCCGTGATACGAGGAATATAAACGTGTGATTTAAAGACGCGAAATTTGTGCCGTTTGGGTGAGAGATGGGGGGGGTAATAACTATGATAATAATTTGTTTAGTTGCCGATTACCACCAAACTTATATATAATCATCTCCATTATATAATGCATGCATGCGTCTAATAAACGTGGTTTAAATATGACAAAAGTGGCGCGGTTCAAGTCGTGCACGAGGGGAGTTGCACCAAAGTTGATACAAATATATTTAGCACTGATTCTACCAAATTCATGCACGTTCTTCTCTAATGATATGATGAATTAAATCACATTTGGGGTCGTTTGGGTCATGGATGGCGAGAGGAGATTCACTAGCATTTATAAAAAATTTCAATTCGCCGATATCCAACAAAGTTATATATAGTCATCTCCCATGCCATCTCCATGTCGTTCTGCAGAGTTTTTGGCATTCCAATTTCAAAATCTCGACAAATGATGACCGAATTAAGTCACTTCAACAATTATATCTTCTCAACTGTCATATTTATATGGGGATGGAAACCAGGGCATTCCTATAATGATCTAGCAACACAGATACATAGAAGAAAGCATTAAAAGTATATTTATATCAATCTATTTAAGAGATACATATATTCATTCAAACTGAGGGACCTTGAATCGTCAGAGGATTGCATATTAGAATGGCTCATGTATATATTATAACACGATTGAGTCTGCCCCATTCAATATAGTTTCCACACAAAAAGTTACAATTGCCAAGAGATATGGAAATGTAGAGCAGGCCTGTTCAAAAATAGTGGTCACAGTGTGCAGTCAAATATGGTTACTTCTGAGATAAAGGAAAACGCAATCCGTAGCACATGACTTTTCAGGATCCTCCAATAGTGACATCTGACAAGGGTATATCTTCCCGATACAGAGGATTTCTTTCATTTTTTAGAACAGACTCATCGCCTAACATAACCAACTCAAAATATCGTGTCGGGCACATGTAGCTGCTATACTTGCATAACATCATTTCTTTTAAACTGAAAATGATTAGCCAGTATATAGCACCAGAACAGAGGAACACCTGGACATATCTTTAAAACATCTGTATCTTCATGAAGATATGATAAACTAGATTGATTGATTGATTGCATGATTGGTTGATTGATACATCTCTATGTAAAACACAATTGTCGTCTTTCATTTTTTCGAACTAATGTTTTTATGGTGTTCATGTTTCATGCTATAACGTCTGAAGTATTCGCAGTTGTAAATAAATAAATACTTCTTTATCGGTGGGACGGATTAAACGCGATAAACAAAATGATAATCGATCCGACCTGACAAGGTGAGCCACTACTTATATTCCATGTGCAAGAATCATGTTGTGTGATGCCATTTGGATATACAATTCATGAGAATACGTGTAACACTTTGAGAGCAAGAGTATTCTCTATTCCCACCAAATATCCACAGAGGGTTTCACATCACTTTAACCTGGGCAACGCCGGGTAACCCTGCTAGTATTCTATAATTACAAACATGGGTATATAATATATGATCTTGAGCGCGTTACCATTTCTGACATTGGTTTTCTTGTCAGCAATGGAGTCGATGTCAGTTTATTTGTTGCCACGCTTTATTCCAAACATCACTATTCGAATAAAACACAATTACGACTTCAAATTATGATTAAAACATACCAGGCTTTGTCCATACGCTATATTTATCAAATTCAAACTTTTGTTTGTAGTCCATACATGTGTCCCATCGTCTCAAGTCAACAGTTATACATGTATGTATATGCATGCCGCTCTGACAGTATTCATGCGTGAATGACGCCAGTGTATCAAATAAATATGGTATGTATATGGTAACAGGCACATCCACTCTGGCTTGGTCTTTATCCTTTTTATCAATGATTTGTTTTTTCTATTTTTGTTATTATGTCCAATGATACCATATCAACAACGTTGATATATTCACAGTGAACACACTTGAAATGGGAATTGTCCTGTTTCGGGTTAGTGCTGTCGAATAGGTTCATGTTCTCATGGAAGAGTTCACTCACACTTAAAGGTTTCATGACATAAGTTCTGGGTACTTTACTTTTATTGCATGATATATATTACAATTTCAATGTTTTCATGTTCGAAGAGCTTCTGAAAAATATATTTATTTCAAAAGTGCAGTTCGTTTATTTCAAAAGTGCAGTTCATTTATTTCAAAAGTGCAGTTCAATTATTTCAAAAGTGCAGTTCATTTATTTCAAAAGTGCAGTTCATTTATTTCAAAAGTGCAGTTCATATATCAGTGATATCATATCTGAAGATATTGAGAGGAGATTTAATTATTCTTGAAATTTGATGATCATTTTCATTTATAGAAAGGCAACTACCCATACCCAATGTGTCATATTTGAGAATATTCATGTCATGTCTGCTGGTAAATGAATAACTGTGATGAGAAGAGTTCTGGGTCATTGTATCATAACCAAAATATACTGCTTTGGTTACATTAGAAACCGATATCCTAAATTTGGTTCTTCAAAGAACCCACTGAAGTCAAGGTCTGTGTGGGAACACGACCTGGCTTAATGGTACTCAATCCGATTATGCACCCCTAAATTACTATTTCTTTGGCTTCGGGGGTAAACGATATTTGATTCGAGTCGAGGAACCCACACATCAAAACTCAGAGTGATCAGATATCGATTTTTGAAGTTAATTTATCGAGATTTGGGCCAGTAATTTAGTCTGCCTCGTGGTCAAACAGACAAATTGCGGGTGTAAGATGGATAACTCTAAAATCAAGTTGTTAGTTATTAACAATAATAACACAAGAACTCTGTGGTGTGCAGTCTCACCACTGGTCAAGTGGTCCTGCTAATATGCCACGATTCTGGTAGTCCTGCTGAATTGCTATGGTGCGGGAAAGGCAAACTGATGCCGTTTGGTGATGATGATCATGATCATGATGACGCACAGACAGACAGAAGTTCCAAAATATATAATAGACTAGCCGATGAGCCGACGTCCGGGCTATTCAAAAACCAAATTTCAAGTCGGGCTATTCAAAAACCAAATTTCAAGTCGATAGCTCCACCCGTTTCCTAGGTCTCGTCTGCGCATGCGCGAAGCTGGAGTCGCACGGGCTCGGCGACCCGATAAAATTCGTATCCGGGGCAAGATACATTCACATAGCAAATTTCAAATCGATAACTCCACCCGTTTCCTAGATCTCGTCTGCGCATGCGCGAAGCTGGCGTCGCACGGGCTCGGCGACCCGATAAAATTCGTATCCGGGGCAAGATACATTCACATACAAAATTTCAATTCGATAGCTCCACCCGTTTCCGAGATCTCGTCTGCGCATGCGCGAAGCTGGCGTCGCACGGGCTCGTCGACCCGATAAAATTCGTATCCGGGGCAAGATACATTCACATAGCAAATTTCAAGTCGATAGCTCCACCCGTGTCCGAGATCTCGTCTGCGCATGCGCGAAGCGGGCGCCGCACGGGCTCGCCAATACGACATCGACGACCGCCTGGTCAAACTACCCACACGTACCAAGTTTCGTCCCGATCGGTCGAGAATTGTAGATTTGTATTAATGACAGACAGACATACAGACAGACAAACAGAGGTCTTCAAAATATATATGAGACTAGCCGATGAGCCAGACGTTGTCCGGGCTATTCAAAAACCAAATTTCCAAGTCGATAGCTCCACCCGTTTCCGATATCTGGTCTGCGCATGCGCGAAGCTGGCGTCGCACGGGCTCGGCGACCAGATAAAATTCGTATCCGGGGGCAAGATAAATTCACATAGCAAATTTCAAGTCGATAGCTCCACCCGTTTTCGAGATCTCGTCTGCGCATGCGCTGCACGGGCGTCGCACGGGCTCGCCAATACGACAACGACCACCGCCTGGTCAAACTACACACACGTACCAAGTTTCGTCGCGATCGGTCGAGAATCGTAGATTTGTATTAAGGACAGACAGACAGACAAACATTCAGACAAAGGTCTTCAAAATATATATGAGACTAGCCGATGAGCCCGACGTTGTCCGGGCTATTCAAAAAACCAAATTTCAAGTCGATAGCTCCACCCGTTTCCGAGATCTGGTCTGCGCATGCGCGAAGCTGGCGTCGCACGGGCTCGGCGACCCGATACACATTCACATAGCAAATTTCAAGTCGATAGCTCCACTCGTTTCCGAGATCTCGTCTGCGCATGCGCGAAGCTGGTGCCGCACGGACTCGGCGACCCGATAAAATTCGTACCCGGTGCAAGATACATTCACATAGCAAATTTCAAGTCGATAGCTCCACCCGTTTCCGAGATCTCGTCTGCGCATGCGCTGCACGGGCGTCGCACGGGCTCGCCATTACGACAACGATCACCGCCTGGTCAAACTACACGCACGTACCAAGTTTCGTCCCGATCGGTCGAGAATCGTAGATTTTTATTAAGGACAGACAGACAGACAGACAGACAAACAGACAGAGGTCTTCAAAATATATATGAGATTAGGTCAATCATCAAGCCATATCGGGCTAGCATCACCAAATTCACCCTCTGGTGACCTCATTCTGCTTACATCTCGACCTAGGAACAGATATAAGTTCCCCAGTTGAAGTTTGTGATGTTCACTCATTTGTCAACTCGATTATGCATTTTATCTTCTGCAAATTAGGGGATATAGTAACTCCCAGAAGGGAAAAAGTAACTAAAAACAATGTTAATTTGAGACTATAGATACTTTCCAGAAGATGAGGTCTAAGCAGAATGAGGTCCCCAGAGGGTGAGTTTAGTGATGCCAAATCCACCAAATTCATCCTCTGGGGACCTCATTCTTGTGCATCCGCTACAAAATAAACTACACGGTCCAATTGGTGAATACGAGTCCAGAAGATCCGAAACAAATGGCAGAATATTTTAACCCTTTCAGTGCCAGGTCCGATTTTTGTATCAACCCATATACCCTGTGCCAATGCATTGGCCTAACAATTTTTCATCATTTGATATTATTTTTTACATTTTTTTACAATTTTAATAATTTTTTCTTATATTCTTTAACAGATTTATTTTGTAGGTTTAGTGCCAGGGAATCTTACGTTTTTCATGGGCATCAAAATTATTACTATGAATACTTGGTGATAGTTTTCAGTTATAACATGCCCCTAAGGTTTTATCCAGTTTGTTTTTAAATTCGCTATAGCATGCTTAAGCATACCCAAAAATATTCAACCCAAAAACAAATCAAAAACAAATAAAACAAAATCTAAAACAAAACAAACATTTTTTTTTTTTTTTTTTTTAGGGCCGATTTTACAGACCGTAAATTAGGGCCGATGAGAGATCGGCCCCTGGCACTGAAAGGGTTAAGCCTGTATGTGCCATGTCGGATGTATCAAATATACGCCACAATAACTCAATAGCGTATATCAAGAATGGAAAGCCAGTCATCGTCCTTGAAACGTCGTCCACGCGACATTCGAAGTCAGAATCCACCACACCCGGGCCTAAATTATGGCCCCACAAATACATTATATACTTAAATTATACTTACATGTACGTACGGACGTCAGTGATTCAGTACATGATTAAATACATCATATACTTATATTATACTTACATGTACGATCGGACGTCAGTGATTTAGTAAATGCTTAAATACTTGATATACTTACATGTACGTACGAACGTCAGGTGATTCAGTACATGAATAAATACATGATATATACTTACGTGTACGTATGCACGTCAGGTGATTCAGAACATGATTAAATACATTATATACTTACATGTACGTGGGAACATCAGGTGATTCAGTACATGATTAAATACATTATATACTTACATGTACGTACGAACGGCAGGTGATACAGAACAAATTAAATGCAAAGAAATGAAGTGATGCAACGATCCACAAAAAGATGTCCTTCGCGAATAGTAGTAATACTTCCTGTACTAAATGGATTCTCCCATTCAGTTGTAAATGTTAACACTTGTTAATTCATTCAATTTATTGTGAAAAATCGATATGATACCATGCAACGGGTATTATTGTGAGAATGCCCCAAACTTCAACGTGTATGCTAAATGTGTTTGTATAGTGTTAAACCTCATAATATGCATGTTCGTTTTATCTTGTTCGCAATGATGCGCGCGTGTGCGTATCTATGTATGCACACACACACACATAGTATACAAATTACATTTACCCTAGTTTAGTACCCAGCTGTCAGTATGATTAGAATATATATATATATTGATTGTGGTAAGCGTATAAGCGACATTGATTCCGACACTGTCATGTTGGTGGCTAGATCAGGCGATGGCTATCTTGGCACTCACCACCCCTTTTTTATTTCAATTGCATTCGTTTTATTTTCAGAGACCCACGGGGGGGTCTGAAAAAATTTCCAGACACGTATGCTACTTTTTTGCCGATGACCACTTTTTTTACCAACCCACCCCGACCCAAATTTTTTTCCATTTCATAAAGCTGAGAGACCCACCATTTTGTTGAAGATTTGTGACATTTGGAAGTCAATAATATTGTCTCCTTCATAACTGTTGACTAATATACATACGCACAACCTTTTATATGAATTTGATATAATTCAATACATGTATTCTGTTATCCAAATGCCAGGCAATATTGTTTTGTTTCCAGTTTTCATTTTGATTAGAATAATGTGATATGGTGTATCTAGTTTTATGTTCATTGTATTCAAATTTATATTTGCTAAAAACTGTTTATGATTCGCAGCAGGTAGTGCCAAATTTGTTCTAATTTATTTTGTTTAATTGATATTATATTTTATTATATTTTGTTGCTATGTTTGATTAAATTCATCTTGTTAGAACTGGTCAACCAATTTGTAAGTTACTCAGAGTCAATGGTGAAGTCGTGAATGGCACAATTAGTTCTGGTCACAATCTGGAACAGTGATGAATTCTATGCATCCAACAGAGGGTTTCAGCATGGGTTCTGATGTGATAGTATATGGACAAAAGTGCCATTTTTTTCACAGTAGGTTTGGGCAGCCTTACTCGCCAGAATTTGCTTCAGGAAGCAACTTTGTGTGCGATGTGACACTTTTTATGAGTATTTGAAAATTTCGACAGGTACGCTTTTCCGTAGTAAGAAAAATAAGGAAAGTATCTCCTTTGCCAAAGTTTAAACATGCCCGAATTGCGAAGAGAATTTTGAGTTATCGTGATTACTTATTCATAATATATACCAAGATGGCCGAATGGATTAAGCATACCCATAGTTGTATACGAATGTGTTCCCGTGTCATACATGCAAACATATCAACTTTACAAAGCCGGTATTTAAATTGAGAAAAGGGGCGTGGCCCTGAAGTTGATTTTGTATTCCTATTAGCATTATGATACCGATACTCAAATGCTCAACTATTTGTGGTCAGTGGTACCATACTAATACACATTCCACAACTACCATTCGACTTGCCTGCTTTTGGTCGACAATGCCGCTCTCTGACATGCAAGGTCGCTTATCTGGCAAAATCGTTGTTTCGTCGAGAGGCTGCGGGTGTTTCACAAGTGAAAAGAGAATGCAGAGGTAGGAATACATATAAATACATGTGGTGCGATTATCGGCGGACCGTACAAAATCTCCCGAGAAACAGAAATATTTTCCAAGTAAAAACAATTAGGCTTCATAAGGTGACCCGGTATATCCTTTCGCGCCCATTGCCAGTTTGAAAACCTGTTTCTCTATATATGCCCTGTCACTAACTCGCGGCCATATTGGATCCACCAGGTCCGGTTCCGTGGTTTACTTAGCTTTCCATATAATTAAAGTCATGACTAATTCAAAAGCTCCATATATGGAAATGCTACTCCAAAAAATTTGACCTGTAGCACTAAAACTACGGAACAGGAGCGGGATGAATCTATGAAACCACGGAATCGGACCCGGTACTGACATGTTCAGACCACTGACTACATTGTATCATCGTTCGATATAAATGCCTCAAAAACACAATTTTATTGCTGGCGACGAAGTGTAGCAAACGTGTAGCGGACTTGTCGGCCAAAGGGACGGCAAATGGAATGGTAGTTGTGTATCCATCATGTTTCATCCTATCGTGACCCTGGAGGGACATCAAGCGTATATGGTATATTGGTCGTTAAATGTGGCTAGAGTGCCTCGGTTTGATTGTCCAACTTGGAATTAGCCACTGCGCCCAGGGGGGGGGATTTTCCGGGCACGTATGCCGATGTCTTTGTTTGGGGAATCGATCAGAATTCTTGATTTAATTTCGAATAGCGGTTACCGCTAACTATTCTGACATTTTGAATGAGGTTTTGGTCATGTTACGATCGGTCATGTGACAAGAAAAACACGCGCGTTGCCATCGTCACGAGCCGGATTTTCCTGATGAAATCAAACTCAGTTTGATCGGTCCGATTAAATCGGATCCGACAAAAACCGCTCCAAAGTTAGTGAACGTTCATACGACCACGATTCAATCGTAAGTGGAGGAATCGGGCCCGACGAGATCGTGGATAGTTTGTTCAGACGATTGATCTCGTCGTACATTATGATATTGTGACAGTGATATTTTATATACAAAAGCAGTATATGCCTTTATTACATGCTACACATGTATACTAACTAAGTTATTATACCTAACTCACTAATATACATTTTATAGCTGCATTATCATTTCATTCCGCGCACTTGGTTCATTTCGTTCCATTCCGCGCTATTCCGTTCTTTACACTTCCCGTCCCCAGTTGCATACCTGTTCTGTATTTTGCTATTTCCTATTTCTATCTACGCCCAATCTCTTACCCGCTTAAGTCTTCCTCTGTCTAGTTCATCGCCCAATCTGAGATCTAACAGTCGGACACTAAGGTGTTTTAGCCAATCACAGGTAAGCTTATTTGCCGCGCTTTTCAGTTGATAATTAGCGTTCGATGTGACAACATCGTTCCGTCGTTAAACACTCAGTGTAATCGTACATTCTTCTATGCCTGAAGAATGTCACAGTTATAAAGTTTAATGTAAACTACGTTATGACATCTTGACCTATGTTCCTACGATATGGTATGTGATATTCTGTTATATGTTTTTACCCATTATTATATCTTTATTTTAATACTATTGTCTTCGGTTTTGGAAGTTTAGAATTACATCACATTTGCAATATATATTTGCCCAATAGTTTAGGGATGTTGGAAATCGCACACTGCGTTCATAATCTACCTTTTATACTAGCATGTAGGTTTTATTTCTAACTGTTCGTCACAGTTAGGATTGTGTCAAAATAGTTGTTTATATCGACAATAGGGAAGTTGGTTTTTGACACAATCACATTTCACATATTTATTAATATCCATTCTGGATATATATTTTGGTAGCAACTACAACCTATGTATTTGTTCACCAGGGTCCTGTAACCCCTGTTGGTTATTTCGTTGGTCATCTGGATCTTTCATCTTGATGTCTGATGTCTGATGTGATGTTGCTGTCAAGCTAGCCTATAGATGTGTTGTGATGTCTTCTTCATGTTGTGATGTTTGTTGGATGTGTTCCGTTTGATAAATGAGGATGAATAAATATATAGAAGACTTTTAAGGTAGGCTTAATGTTTCCATAGACCCTGCCAGATGTTAAGACTCAGAGCCCATAAATGTTTGTGATAGCGACATGGTTCACTTAAGACCCACCCCTGTGCTCTACCACAATGGCGCCCAACGTGGGGCTCGAACCCACGACCCCGAGATTAATAGTCTCGTGCTGAAGACAATAGTATTAAAATAAAATAAAGATATAATAATAATTACAGCTATGATGATTATTACAGAAATGATAATTATAACAGTGGTTATAACTCTTACTCCAGACGGCGTGCGCAGAGATATAGGAATAGGAATCACAGAAGGCAGTATACTGAGAGAAGCGATAATGCTCATTATTTTCAGAAGAAGTCACATAATGTTTCAGATGAGAGAAATGATTATAGTAATCACACAAATGATAGGTTACAAGGAGAGTATGTATCTGGTAGATACACCGGCTGTTGGAAATGTGGTGATTTGACGCATAAAGCGTTTGGTTGTAGGAAAGGTGGATACTATCGCTACTATGATAGAGATAAAAATTTTCGTCCACAGGATAGATCCCGGAGATATATTAACAAATCACAATTTGTTAATGATTCCAGTAAGGAACATTGTATAAATGGAAATGCTACGGAGTCAGATATTATTGTTTCAGGTTACAATACTAAGGCACTTGTTGATACAGGTTCGACTTGCTCCACAATTTGCGAGCAATTTTACAGCACTTTCTTGAAACATATTCCATTGCAGCCCTTGTCTGTTATACTTAATATAGAGTGTGCTGATGGCAAGAAACTTCCTTACCTTGGATACATTCAGTGTCCTATTACAGTTCCTTCCTTAGGACAAGATTCCGGCAAAGAGTTCATTTTTCTTGTAGTGCCAAACAGTTCTTATAACATGTCAGTGCCAGTTTTGCTAGGAACTAATATTCTTTCAGAACTCATGCAGTTGTGCAAGGATGCACATGGTAACAGGTTTTTACAGAATGCAAACTTGTCATCATCTTGGTTCATGGCATTCAGATGCATGATTTCTAGGGAGAAAGAACTTGCTAAACACAACTTTGTTCTAGGTCATGTAAAGTCTGCTGAGAATACTCATGTTATTCTCCATCCTAATACTAAGAAAGTTGTTACTGGTTTTATTGATCATAAGATTCCTTACCAACCCACATGTGCTATTTTACAGCCTCTTCCAGATGATGAACGGTTCAAATTTTTAGAGATAGGTCCATATATTGTGAAATATGATTTCAAGAGCACTGATACTGTTGATGTTCACTTGTCAAATATTTCTTCTAGGACTATTAGTATAGCACCTAACTCTGTTATGTGTCAGGTACAGCCAGTCTCTGTTGAGCAAGACATTGAAACCTCCCCAGGTTCAGAGACTACCTCTTCATTTCTTGATAAAATTACTATTGATGTTTCTTCTCTTGATGATGTAAATGATATATCTGTTGCATTGAATCTCATCAAAGAGTTTTCAGATGTTTTTTCACAGCATGATCTTGACTTAGGTTTTTACAGTGCAGCATAGGATCCACATGTATGATTCTACACCTTTCAAGGATCGTCCGAGACGTTTACCTCCTAGCATGATTGATGAAGTGAGAAATCATCTTCACCAGTTGTTAGCTGCCGGCATTATACGCCGATCTCACAGTCCATATTCTTCTAATGTTGTTTTAGTTAGGAAGAAGGGTTCAAATGACCTTCGTATGTGTACAGATTTTAGAATTTTAAATAAACGCACTATTCCTGATAATTATGCACTCCCTAGGCCTGAAGACCTTTTTGATTACTTGGCAGGTGCCAAGTACTACTCAGTTCTCGATCTCAAATCTGGTTTTCATCAATTGGAAATTGCAGAGGAGCACAAAGAGAGAACAGCTTTTACTGTTGGAGGTCTAGGTTTCTATGAATATAATAGACTTGCATTTGGTTTGAACAATAGTCCTTCTAGCTTTCAGACAATGATGGAAGACTGCCTCGATGGTCTTAACAGGAATATATGTAATATTTATGTTGATGACGTCATTGTATGGTCAAAATCTGTTCCAGAGATGTTGGAGCGACTTAGACTTGTTTTTGACAGGCTCAGAGAATGTGGTTTGAAACTGGCCCCAGCAAAGTGTAAATTTTTCATGCGCCGTGTCTCATATGTAGGCCATGTAGTTTCAGAGAAAGGTATCGAGACGGATCCTGCGAAAGTTGACAAAATTGTCAACTGGCCAGTTCCCAACAACTCTGATCAATTGCGATCATTTCTTGGCTTTGCAGGTTACTACAGAAAATATTGTCCTAATTTTTCCAGGATTGCTAAGCCCTTGACAGATTTACTTCCCCCTACAAATACAAAGACGCCAAAGAACAAGGTTAAATCCTCTTTTACAGGGAAATGGAAATGGGAGCAGGAGCAGCAGTCTGCATTTGATACTTTGAAAGATCGTCTTTCTAATCCCCCAATTTTAGGTTACCCCGATTACAGCAGGCCCTTTGAAGTCCATACTGATGCGTCCCTTCATGGTTTAGGTTGTGTCCTTTACCAAGAGATCGATGGCATGAAGAGAGTTATTGCGTATGGCAGCCGAGGAACCACAGCAGCAGAAAAGAATTACCCGGCACATAAGTTAGAATTTTTAGCTTTAAAGTGGGCAATTACTGAGAAGTTTTATGACTATTTATATGGTAATTATTTTGTAGTGTATACTGATAACAATCCTTTAACATGTTTTAACTTCAGCCAAATTAGATGCTACTGGACAGAGATGGTTATCAGCCTTAGGTTCTTTTAAATTTGATATTGTTTACAGACCCGGTAAATCTAATACCGATGCAGATGCCTTATCTAGGTTGGATACACCTCCTCCAGATATTATTACAAATGATTCAGTACAAGTTATTTGTAATTCACTACAGGTGCAGCAACCTTTTGTTGAAAGTTTATGTTGCAGCACTGATGTTTTAAATTCTGTTCAAGATGTAGGTCATGATCTTGATGAAATGAATTATAGGGATTGGAGAAGATGGCAGGAAAGAGATGATGTATTGTCCGTATGGTTATCAGCCGTGAGAAGAAATAGTTGCCCAAAGAGAAAGTCCCTTCCCCCTTCTAAGCTTCATTCAGCATTTTTAAGACATTTTTCTAAGCTTAGGTTGCAGCGAGGAGTTCTTTATAGAGAGTCCACTTTTAATGGTAAAACCACCATTCAGCTTGTTTTACCACATTCACAGATTTCTTTTGTTCTAAAATCATTACATAATGATATAGGACATCCAGGTCGTGACAGAACAGTTTCACTTGTGAAAGAAAGATTTTATTTTCCAGGTATCGACAGTGCTGTTGATGATTGGATAAAGCATTGTCATAGATGTTTACGAGTTAAAACTAATCCGAATTTCAGAGCCCCTTTGGTATCCATTACTACTTCTCAACCTCTTGAACTTGTTTGTATTGATTTTCTTACTCTTGATTGTTCTAAAGGTGGTTACCAATATGTTCTTGTTATGACAGATCATTTTACTAAATATGCACAGGCTTATCCTACAAGGAACATGACTGCAAAGACTACTGCTGATGTATTGTTTAACAATTTCTTTATTCATTATGGTTATCCTCAACGTATCCATAGTGATCAAGGTGCTAATTTTGAATCTCAACTTATTTCTGAACTTTGTCAGCTTTGCAGCATCAAGAAGTCCCGAACTACTCCTTATCATCCGATGGGGAATGGTGTCACAGAGCGATTTAATCGCACACTTATTAGTATGTTAGGTACTCTTAATCCTGATCAGAAACATGATTGGAAATCACATATAGGTCCTCTTGTTCATGCTTACAATTGTACTAGGCATGAAACTACTGGTTTTGCTCCTTTTCAGTTGATGTTCGGAAGAGAACCACGGTTACCTCTTGATGTTTTATTTGGTCTGAATAAACCTGATTCTGATCAAACTTCTTATTGTGATTATGTTTCAGACCTTAGACAGAGACTTTCTGATTCTTACAGATTAGCATCCAAATCTATGTCTGGTGCTCAGAGTAGTAATGCCAAATATTATAATCGAAAGCTTCGTGGTGCAACTATACATGTAGGTGACAGAGTCTTAGTAAAGACATTAGCTTTCGAAGGCAGACATAAATTGGCAGATAAATATGATTCTGAAGTTTATACTGTTAAATCTCAACCTAATTCTGACATTCCTGTTTTTAATTTAGAAGATGACAGTGGAAAGCAAAGAACTTTACATAGGAACCACTTGTTGCCTATTGGTTCTTTACCCTTTGACTTTCCAGATGATGACACAGCCCTTAAATCTCCTCTTGAACAGAGAGATGCTGATGCCCCAATTGTAGATCCTCTTATCCCACCTGTACGGCCACCAGAGCCTAAGGTGCGGAAACGTCATATTCCAGGTACTGGTAGTGTTACTTCACATGATGAAGTTCGTGATAACCATATTAATGGTTCAGACCATATAGATGGTTCAGATGAAGAGTCGGTGATTTGTTTTGTTCCACAGGGCGTTGCAGGTATAAAATTTGCTCCTAATGCAGTGGACAGTTCAGCTCCATCTCGTCGGGGTGACGACTTTCCTGCGAGATTGGAAGCTGGTGGTATTTCTTCTTCCTGTGGTGACGACCACACTCAAATAGATGAGTTCAGGGAAGTTAGAACTGATGTCGGTGATGACAGTAATATTGTTGATATATCAGCTACACAGGATTCGACAGGTCAGCTTGAACTTCGTTCCACAGGTGATAGCAATGATGAGGCTGATGAGAATAATGATGATGAAGTTGTTGATATTACCCGTGTACCTTTAGCATCTATTGCAGAAGATACTGTTGTTATTGGTGGTAATGTTGATGGTGCGAAAGCGAATGTTTCAGGTGATGATGATGCCTCGAGTAGTAGTCAGAGTGGATATAGAGAAAGAATTTCTCTTTCAGATTCCAGACCGAAGCCAGTACCTAGGAAATCTAGCAGAGCAAAGAAGCCTCCATCATGGATGGGTGACTATGTATCTAATACCATTCAGCCCATTCCAGATGGAAAAGATGAGTACAAGAATCAGCTTTTGCGTAAGCTGATGCAAGATCAGATTTGCACCAAGGTTTCTCCAGATGTTTTTCAGTCTATTTTGAAAACTATCTTGGATGAATAAGATTTTCATTTTCAGTTCAGTTTACTTATATTCAGTGATTCCATATTACTGATATGTCAGTTTCAATGGTGTGTGTATACACCGGACATAGGCATTGTCCTGTTGTGTTAGTAATGCATACCATGTTCTTGTTTTTAAAATTGATTCTTTTATAAATTATGTATTGATATTATGTATTGTTAGGTATCACTTATCATCTTCGTACGATCAGAGATATTTCCAGTTGTTCCAGCTGACGATCCAGTGTAGAGCTACGACTCATATGAGGTACCAGTTATCAAGGAATTCTATATTTTTTTTGTTATATATTCTGTGAGATGATAAAGTGTTCCTTTCTATATATGATTATGATTTTAACATATTTGTGTTGATTGTTGTGTATTCATGATTGAAGTTCTCAGATAGAACCGCCAGTGTAAATCAGTGATGATTCCATTTCAGCGGTATTGTGTGATATACTCATGTTGTTTACTGTCTACGCCAGATAGTGAAGAGTCAGTTCAGTAACTGTTGATACAGTTAATTGCAGTTATATAATGCTGATATTTGATTTCAGTTTTGAAGATAGGTCGGTGTCAAGGTTATCTCTGGGTATGAGAATCTTATAGATGATAATTTTCCATTATCAGTTGCAGAGTTTGAAAGTCATGTCTATGAGCGAGATTTTCTTTCAGTATTTGTTTAAATGACTAGGGAGTCATTTTGTCAACAGAGGGGAGAGTGTGACAGTGCTATTTTATATACAAAAGCAGTGTATGCCTTTATTACATGCTACACATGTATACTAACTAAGTTATTATACCTAACTCACTAATATACATTTTATAGCTGCATTATCATTTCATTCCGCGCACTTGGTTCATTTCGTTCCATTACGCGCTATTCCGTTCTTTACACTTCCCGTCCCCAGTTGCATACCTGTTCTGTATTTTGCTATTTCCTATTTCTATCTACGCCCAATCTCTTGCCCGCTTAAGTCTTCCTCTGTCTAGTTCATCGCCCAATCTGAGATCTAACAGTCGGACACTAAGGTGTTTTAGCCAATCACAGGTAAGCTTATTTGCCGCGCTTTTCAGTTGATAATTAGCGTTCGATGTGACAACATCGTTCCGTCGTTAAACACTCAGTGTAATCGTACATTCTTCTATGCCTGAAGAATGTCACAGTTATAAAGTTTAATGTAAACTACGTTATGACATCTTGACCTATGTTCCTACGATATGGTATGTGATATTCTGTTATATGTTTTTACCCATTATTATATCTTTATTTTAATACTATTGTCTTCGGTTTTGGAAGTTTAGAATTACATCACATTTGCAATATATATTTGCCCAATTGTTTAGGGATGTTGGAAATCGCACACTGCGTTCATAATCTACCTTTTATACTAGCATGTAGGTTTTATTTCTAACTGTTCGTCACAGTTAGGATTGTGTCAAAATAGTTGTTTATATCGACAATAGGGAAGTTGGTTTTTGACACAATCACATTTCACATATTTATTAATATCCATTCTGGATATATATATTTTGGTAGCAACTACAACCTATGTATTTGTTCACCAGGGTCCTGTAACTCCTGTTGGTTATTTCGTTGGTCATCTGGATCTCTCATCTTGATGTCTGATGTCTGATGTGATGTTGCTGTCAAGCTAGCCTATAGATGTGTTGTGATGTCTTCTTCATGTTGTGATGCTTGTTGGATGTGTTCCGTTTGATAAATGAGGATGAATAAATATATAGAAGACTTTTAAGGTAGGCTTAGTGTTTCCATAGACCCTGCCAGATGTTAAGACTCAGAGCCCATAAATGTTTGTGATAGCGACATGGTTCACTTAAGACCCACCCCTGTGCTCTACCACAATATCGTAGGTTGTTCCTAAATCATGTGATTGACTACCCTACGGTCATTTCCAGCTACGATTTTTTACGTACACTCGACTGCGATTACGTCGCAAGTGGAGGTAACCAATGATACGCCACGATTTCGCATCTAAAATCAAACAGTGCTTGATATTATTTTTTAACCTACCATTTTGACGTGAGAGCAGTCCAACTACCGATTACTTCCTACGACGGAAATCTTCCCACTTACGATTGTTTCGTGGTCGTCTGAACGTTCATTTAGGCGCACACGGTCTCGATTGTCCCCGATTTATCCTGCAGCCGAATTAATCGGGGACAATAGTTTGCGCCGACACTAAATACTACTATAAATACCCAAACAATTTTAAATTACGCCAATTAATGGGAAATACTAAAATACAGGTAATGCGCAATCACTTGTATAGTCCGGGAGCTAATAGGGGTACCCTTGCACCCCCCCCCCCTGGGACTTAACTTCACCCCACTCATTTTGTTCCTTATTATGTCCTTCAACTTTTAAGCAATGTTAACAAGAAAAAAAAGTGGCCGTGTAGACTCCAGACAAAATGGCGTCCATCATGGCCGCCGTTTTTCAGCCCAGACCCTAAGTCAGTTTATGCAAATTATAGCGGGAAAATCTTGTAAAATGTATACAAATGTATATATTTTCGTGAAGCTGAGACATAATGACAAATTTTTTAGCCAAAATTGAAACTCACCATCCAAGATGGCCGCCAAAATGGCCACCGGAAGTTGAAAATATAGCATTTTTGTATACATAGAGTGACTTTTTGTCATGCGTCGGGTGTAGGTGTATACATAAACACCAGGTATACACCTACACCCGACGCATGACAAAAAGTCACTCTATGTATACATATTCACTACATTCACGAGCATACAGTCACTCATTGTATACATATTCACCTCACCATGGACCATACAGCCGATACATGTATACCTATTCGCCATACACATGACCATAGAGTCAATCCAGGTAAACATTTCCGTCTCAAAGTTCTGCTCATTTCCTTTCAATAATATGGCCAGAATCACAAAAGAGGTTCTCCGCAAAATTCCATACTGCAACTTTAAAATGAATTTGTCATGCCCCATACGGAACTGGAACAAATATAATAGAACGTATTTGTCAGTTAATTAACTAATACGTAAAATAACCAAGTGAGTCACAATTTGCTATCTTTTTCGGATAACGCAGAGAATAATGTTCGGGATATGTTAACTTTTAACTTTTTACAAATTTGGTTGCCATTTTGGAAGCCATCTTGAGCATTTCAGTCTTTAAACATCACAGTGTGACACACTTAAGATAGACCAAAACAATAAACACCTTTGATACCAAAGATAGTTGCAGTTTACTTGAACAAATGGTCGAACCCTGAAAAGTGAATTTTTGCCAATATTTTTGTCAAGTTTGGGAGAGAAAAATCCCATATTTCTGGTGATGTCAGTGATGACAATAGTAAAAATTATCCATGGTACATTAGACATGTTAGTATGCAATGTATAGAATACAGATTAGCCAATTGTATACATCAACCACAACTTGTAAACGATTGCAGGACACGCTGGGGTAATATTTACCATTTTCCATATTTTGGCGGCCATGTTGGCAGCCATTTTGAGCCAAAGTAAGAATTTTGGTCCCAGTGATTTGGAACATTAATAGTTACCTATTAATATGCCTCACTTACATTACAAAGTTCTGTTCATTTCTTGTTGAAATATGACTAGAATCCCAATTGTGATTTTTTGTGAAATATTATACCGCATTCTGTAAAATCTAATTTTTGAGGGATCGGAAGGGGTTAGGACCCCAATAATTGCATATTTCGTTTCTCCAATGATCAGTTAATATACAAAACACAAAATAAAGTTGCATTACTCAACCAGTTCCAAACAGCATGAATTGATCTAGAAGATATTTGTGAAAAAATGTTATATTTTCAACTTCCGGTGGCCATTTGGGCGGCTATCTTGGATCGTGAGTTTCAATTTTGGCTAAAAAATGTGTCATTATGTCTCAGCTTCACGAAAATATATACATTTGTATACATTATACAAGATTTTCCCGCTATAATTTGCATAAAACTGACTTAGGGTCTGGGCTGAAAAACGGCGGCCATGATGGACGCCATCTTGTCTGGAGTCTACACGGCCACTTTTTTTTCTTGTTAACATTGCTTAAAAGTTGAAGGACATAATAAGGAACAAAATGAGTGGGGTGAAGTTAAGTCCCAGGGGGGGGGGTGCAAGGGTACCCCTATTAGCTCCCGGACTATTGCCACAGACAGGTACGTCCTACTAATCTCAGTATGAGGACCATCATACATCTGCTGCTCCATGATGCTCTTTTTAGTGTCTACTTCGAAACCCGTGAACACAACGTAGTGGCCCTTCGTGTAAATAAATATATTGAACGATTGTGTAAACGAAAGCCATACTTGAACTACGTGGACAATTCGATGTTTCGCACCAAAGAAGGAAACGGGGTTAAAGTGATGTACAACCCCAGAGACCAGTCGGGTCTACATTTCAGCGAGGAAGGACGTGAAAGGCTGGTATCCTCCATTGTGAGTGTCTCAGGATTTAAAACTGTTGTAAAGCGAGGAAGGGAGAGCACCACCCCACTCCAGGACAGGAACAAAGTGCCAAAAATGAACACGTGAAATGCGTGTGAATACACACATTCCAACATTATCAGGAACGATTCTCTTAATTTGTGTAATGATCATGATGTGCCTTTTATATGTCCACATTCACACACTGTTTATACATGCACTGCCCCAGATCTAAATAGTAAACACAGAAATACGATCGAACTTGAACGCGAACAAAGTAAATTGACAAGCACAATACAGTTAATTGACCCGCTTGTCGACAATACTCAAACCGTCCACGAGCATTATTGTTGTGACGGCCAACCAGACAGACAACACGTGACCGCGATTGGAGTAACGCTCGAGCATATCACTGGTGATCAGACCGAATCAAGTCAATCGGTTTTACACTGTCTGCGAAAACAATCACCTCTAGATATTATGTTTAAATTGTTTGACTCTATGATTATGCCGATTATGCTGTATGGTGGTGAAGTTTGGTGTTTCGAGAAAACTCAAATTTTGGAGACCATACATCTTAAATTCTGCAAAATTATCACAACAATGAAGTCTAGCACACCAAACTACATGGTATATGCAGAATTGGGGAGATACCCCGTAATGGTCGAAATTAAGTGCCGAGCAATATCATATTGGTCAAAACTAGTATCGCACGAAGGATCAGAATTAGCTAAAAATGTATTCCTTCTACTCAGGTATATCAATGATGGTGATGCCATACTACAAAACAAGATTAAATGGATTTCGTTTATCAAAGAAACTCTGCGAGAAGTAAATATGGAAAGTGCGTGGCAGAATCAGTCACCACTAAGCAAGACAGACATGAAACACATGAAAGCGAAATTAATAGAGCAACACACATGTTGCCTCTTCGGCAATCTAAATATGTCTATTTCAAGCCGTGCCATATTTTATCGAAACATAAAGGATTCTGTCAGATTGAGCCGATACTTAGTATATATGCCATCTCATCTAGCTACGTATTTACTGAAATTTAGAACAGCCAATCACAGACTACCGGTAGAGCAATGCAGATGGAATAAAAGTACATGTAAAGACACGAAATGCCCGTTATGTGGCGAAAATGTATGTGATGAATACCATTTTGTTATTTTGTGTACTGAACTCAACGATCTGCGAGAAACCTATATACCGAAGTATTACTGGGAAAACCCTAACAGAAATAAATTCTACAGACTGCTGTCACTGCTTAACATAAGTATATTGAAAAGAGTGAGCATTTTCTTAAAATTAGCATTTATAAAGTTACCATGAAGCAAGTATTACATTATATTATATATAATGTAAATATTATATGAAACCATTTCAGAAAACATATTCCCAAATGTATTAGCATTATTTGTATTTATTATCAATATCATATAATATGATGAACTCATTTATTGATATATATGTATGTTGTGTATTGTTTGTATAATGTTGTGTACATAAGTTGTATGGCATGTTGCAACTTAGATGTTGACTTTGCTAATAAACAATTCAATATAACAATTCAATATAAAAAAGCCTAAGCGATATTACACGTACTTGTCATGATCACAAACAAACCAATCACCAGGTGACCACAAAAAGCGGTAAATCGGCCACTCATCTAAATGAACACACATCGCGAGCACTCATGGCACGAACTAATATTAAACCAAACGCTTCAAACATTACTCAAACTCATGGTTGTTGTGACGGCCAACCAGACAGACAACACGTGACCGCGATTGGAGTTTCGCTCAGGCGTATTACTCGCGATCAGACCGAATCAAGTCAATCAGTTTTACTCTGTCGGCGAAAACAATCACCGAAAAGCCAAAGCGATATTACTTGTCATGACCACAAACAAATCAATCACCGGGTGACATTGGCAAACGGTAAATCGGCCACTCACCTGAACGAGGACACATCGCGAGCACTCGTGGCACGAACCGATATTAAACCGAACGAGTTAAACCTTACTCAAGCTTGTTGTGACGGTGAATTACTTGTGCGTGACACATCCACCCACACTGACCTGCGCATTGAAGACAATACACTCTCCCGGACGGACTATGCCAATGAATCTCAGTACACATGTTCGACACACGCATTTACACATGATAGTATCGAAAATAATGTCAATTGTGTTCAATTTGATCATGATATATATTATAATGTTGATAATATGAATGCAGATGTGCATGTTAAATATGTGTGTTGTGATGCTGATGATAATCACACCGGTATGAGCAAATATTTATGTGTTGGTGACACCAACTTGAATACTGGTAGAAACATTAAAGAGACCAATACAGGTTGTAGTATCGACACATTTGTTATGGGTGATACATGTACCAGGACAAACATGACTCGCGATATTAAAAAGACAATCGATGGCATAGCTGTGGGTGATTTTATAAATGATTCCTGCGTTTCTTTGAATGGCGCTAGTAATAAGCTGCCTGGTGAAATTGAAGGGTCACCTACTATGATAGACTATTTGCAATCTGAAGATGAGTATGAATATTTTAACACCCGTAATAGAATACTGAACTATGGGGCCCCTCTATCCTATCATGCTCAACCAGTAACTCTACCTCACGACCAATCAGAGTTTGTTTCACCAACTGAATATAAGAATGACATTTTACATAAAGATGCTAGCAATATTAGATGTGGAGACAAATACATATCTGACATACTGAAAGATACAAGGGAACTCTTATATGATACGAATAACACAGATGAATTTACAAGTCACATCACACATAATATTAACTCACCTGGTCTCGATTATGTTGATAACGATTGTATGAATGATTATCTACTCAGAAATGATTGTGGCAAATTTGATGTTACAATTCCACGATATTCATGTGTAAACGATTATTATGCTGGTCAAATATATCCACACGAACAGGAAGATAGTGACAGCAAAACTGAGTCAAACTTAATAGCCGAAAATCGAGGAAATATCAAAATATTGTCTCTCAATGTGTGTGGACTCCGAAAAAAGCTTCAATATCCTGAATTTCAGGAACTTTGCTATCAACACCACATTTTATGCTTTATGGAGACAAACACAGACGACTGTGACCATCTGCATCTGGACGGTTATACATTCTATATGAAAAACAGACAAAAACTGTCAAGCATTCGTTCAGGTGGAATAACTATCGGAATAAAAAACGAAATTTGTCGATTTTCAAAAGTAATTGAAACAGAGTCCAAATTTGTACACTGGGTTGAATTTAAAAAGTCCGAAGATTCTCACAAATCACACGTTATCATAGGAGCTGTATACATACCACCAGAAGGTAGTAAATACACATCGAAAGAAGCTTTCACTGAAATAACCATTGAACTCCTTTTTCTGGCAAATCGCACAGATAAAATATTTCTTACCGGCGACTTTAATGCCCGCACGTCAAGTGATCTGGATATCAAAATGTGTGATAACGATATCAACCTGTTCGATTCAGATATATTTGAAGATTTGTTGTTTTCAGAGCAGATATACTACTTAAACGCAACCGATATGCCTACGGTCAGACAAAGTGAGGATCTTTCTAGAAACCAATATGGTGGTTTACTCCTTGATTTGTGCAAAATTCACGGACTCCTTATTTTGAACGGGAGGGCAGGCAGAGACAGAAATATCGGATCATTCACAAGTCGTAATAAATCAGTAATCGACTATACCATATGCACATCCGCCGCTCTACCGTTCATATTGAACTTCCAAGTGCTCCCCTTTAACCCGTTGACGTCAGACATACATAGCAGTCTGGTAACAGAAATAGATCTAGAATATGAATATGTACAGTCTTGTGATAACAAATCACCGATAAATAACGGGACGCGCATTAGAAAATGGGACCCTAGCAAGCGTATAGAGTTCATAGAAAATATTAACTATAACACTCTTTTCAGTTTAAACAACTTGTTAGATTCGCTAACACCGAGTGAGACATGTCCCAGTACAGTAAACATGATTGTTACATCGATATCCAAGGTCATGATTGAAACCGCGGAGCGTACATTAGGCATGCAAACATTTGAAAAGCATAAAACAATCAGTTCTGCGAAGAGTACTAGTAAACCCTGGTTCACTGACGCGTGTCGTACCACACTCAAGTCTTACAAAAGGGCCTCTCGCATTTATAAATTACGCCATGACTCTGACTCTGACCAGGCAATGAAAGAAGCTTCTCGCGCCTATAAAGCCGAAATGAATAGAGCAATTAACTCGCACAGAGAAACAATAACGCACGAAATGACAACAATGCAACGTAATAATCCGCGGAATTTCTGGAAAAGGATCCGTGATAGAAATTCGCGACACCTTGATGTCACTCTAGATGATTTATCTCAATACTTCCAGAATATCAATGCGATTAGACACGAGGATGACCCAGACTTCGAATCGTATATTGAAGAACATTTTAAAACCGATGCAAACCCTAATCTGAATAAACCGATTAGTGAAGATGAGATAAGACAAGCAATCAATAGTCTGAAAGGAAATAAATCCTGTGGCCAGGACCTCATCTTTAATGAATACATTAAAGCTTCTTGTGATGTTTTAATGGGTATATACTGCAAACTGTTTAACATCGTTTTGGATACAGGACTTGTACCCCAGGACTGGGTGATAGGAACAATTGTCCCTCTGTATAAAAATAAAGGAAACTCAAATGACCCCAGTAATTATAGACCTATCACGCTGCTAAGCTGTTTTGGAAAACTATTCACAAAGATATTATCAAATCGTCTGGGCCAATTTGCTGAAGAATACGACATTATATCTGAAAATCAGGCGGGGTTCAGAAAGCACTATTCAACTGTCGACAACATTTTCAGCTTACACTTACTATTTGAAATCAGTAGAAAACTGAACAAAAAATTATTCTGCGCTTTCATTGACTTCCAAAAGGCATTTGATATGGTATGGAGACAAGGACTGTGGTACAAAATATTAAAAAATGGAATCAATGGAAAAAATTTCCGAGTCATTACCAATATGTATAATCACATCAAATCATGTGTTCAACTAGAAGGCATCAAATCCATATACTTCCCCTGTTACGCAGGCGTTCGTCAAGGTGAGAACATGTCTCCTCTACTATTTACGCTATACTTAAACGATCTCGAAGAATTTTTACTTGGAAACGGCGTAACTGGCCTGAAAACAATTGACTCAGAAATAGAGAACCGACTAAGCTGTTACGTCAAAATATTTATGATCCTTTATGCTGACGATACCACAATTATGGCTGAAACAACCCAAGGTCTGCAGTCCCAACTAGATTTTTTCGAAAAATATTGTAACAGTTGGAAACTGACAGTAAATGTGGACAAAACAAAAATCCTCAATCTCTCTAAGACTAGTATCCCAAAGAAAATAATATTTATGTTCAAGGGGAGAAAAATTGATGTAGTAAACAAATTCAGCTATCTTGGTATCCTATTTTGTAAATCAGGTTCCTTCTCAATGGCGAAAAAAGATCTTGCAGACAAAGCAACCAGATCTATGTACACCATTATTGGGAAATCAAGGAAGCACTGCCTGTCGATAAAAAACCAACTGGATTTGTTTGACTTGCATGTTATGCCAATACTGCTGTATGGATGTGAAACCTGGGGATTTGGGAACAATGATGTTCTCGAAAAGGTTCATCGTAAATTCATTAAGCACAATCTCAACCTGAGACCATCAACCCCTAATTTTATGTTATATGGCGAATGCGGAAGACTGCCTATTGACATACATGTGAACACACGAATGATAAAATTTTGGTGTAAGGTTATGAATAGCCATGAAGACAGGTACCCTAGAATACTCCTGAAACTATCACATACCATGTTTGACATTAATGCAAATAATTTTCCTTGGTTGCATACCATCTATAACATATTAGAAAATTGTAATCAATTGCATGCTTGGCATATGGAACAAATTCCAGACATTGATCAATTTGTATCATATATAAAGTGTAGCCTAATTACACAGTTCAGGGATTCATGGGAAACTGATATAAACAACTCCAGTCGCGGTCGAATTTATAGGATATTCAAGCATGATTTATCCTTTGAGAGATATCTGGAAACTCTGAACATGGCAAACCGAATAACCTTATGTAAATTTAGAACTGGTAATCACCATCTACCTATCGAAACCGGACGGTGGAAAACATCAGGCAACACAAGTCGTTTATGTCCGCTTTGCGATTCCGGAGAAATTGGAGATGAATTCCACTACCTACTTGTCTGTGGCAAACTATTAAATGACAGACAGCGACTGCTATCAAAAATTATTTACAAAAGGCCCAACTCCATTACTATGAGTGAACTATTAAATCAGAAAAATTCCACGGACATACGTCGATTGTGTGATTTCATCAAACTTGTCAACCGAGAACTAACAAGGGCAGCTAAGCCTAAATAATCACATGTACATACACATGTGGTATAAATAAATTGACCATGACCATGTCGGAAATAATTGTCGAGTACCTGCAACTGAATGATACCGACAACACGCATAATTATGTAATTGCATGGAAGCCAGGTATACATGAACTCAGCTACGATTCAAAAGTACACCATTCTAATGACCAACATAGTAAGTAAACTAAAATCAATACCGTTTCACTAGTTCACGACTTTACATTTGCTTATCACTGATATCAGTATTTTTGCTACTATATACACAACGTCTTTTGTTATGTCAAATTGTTATATTATATTATATATTTCGTGATAGCATCATGTACACAGCACACGTATATTGCGACAGTGGTTTTCTTCACTTGATTCAACGGCCAGCATGTGAGTCGGCCATGTGAGTCGTGGTGTTTTCTGATTACCAAATCTGGAATCAAAATTTTACAAATAAACCTGTTGAGTATGAGTATAACCCAATTTGCATGGCTCGTATTGATCAAACTTACAGTATAACAAAGATCGTATAGCGGAGATATGTAAGATTAATGTCAAATATTATTTTGCTACCATGTTTTCCATAAAACATACACGACGAATTTTAGAAACTCTTCCGATTCCGTGCTGATTCGGATCTGTGTACATAATAGCTATTGCATATAACAATGTTCTTCTATTGTAAATGTTGTATATATTATGTCTCAATACTCATGAAAATGTAATATGAGTTTAAGAGAATAAACTAATTGAATTGAATTGATGCACACGTGTGCAAATTGGCGAGTCGGATTATTTTCCATCGAACGCAGGGCGTTGACGTCCCTGTGTGAACTCACAGAATTGTTGTGGATATTGTGCTCCCGCACGAAATTTATTACGAATATTTAGAATCATTAACGCTGAGTGTATATAATACTTCAAATGATCCCACATCAACAACGTTGATATAGTTGGGGAGCCCGCATATGTTCCATTTACACTTTTGCGTACAAAAGGTTTGACCCCCTAAAGTAGGTACCAATTATGGAACATTCTGAAAAACCGAGTTCTTAAGTTGCGCATTCCTGGGGTTTAGGGGCCGCTGAACCCCAAAAAGTGCCAAAAATCACTTCTATTTACACTTCCGCGTACATTGATGAATTTTGGTTTGATGATACTCCTAAGTGTACTGATAAAGAAAACACAACTTAAGAAAGGGATTTTCCTGGGGTTTTCACATAAGAAAGGGGGTCCCATGCTGAACCCCAAAACGTGATTTTTCACTTTTTTTTACTCTTTCGCGTACATCCATAATTTTTGGTCTCAAAGTACTTTCATATATACTAATTATAAAAACACAACTTAAGAAGCAACTTTTCCTGGGGTTTTAAGATAAGAAGGGGGTCATCGGGTCACCCCTCAAAACGTAAAAAATCACTTTTATTTATATGAATGCATTCGTCCAACGTGTGTGTATGTGCGTACATCCCTGGAACGTTGCACTATTACAACAAATACATCCCTAAATCGATACGATCAACTTAAGAAATATATATTCATGTCGTTTTCTGATAAGAACGAGACCTGTTACCCACCCCCCCCCCCCCCAACCCGATCCATTTTCTAGAACTATAAGTGAGCCAGTTTTATGAAAATTATAGCGGAAAATCTAGTAAAATGTATACAAATGTATATATTTTCGTGAAGCTAAGACATAATGACACTTTGTTGGGCCAAAATTGAAACTCACCATCCAAGATGGCCACCAAAATGGCCGCCGGAAGTTGAAAATATGACATTTGTTCACAAATATCTTCTAGATCAATTCATGCTGTTTGGAACTGGTTGAGTAATGCAACTTTATTTTGTGTTTTGTATATTAACTGATCATTGGAGCAATTAAATATGCAATTATTGGGGTCCTAACCCCTTCCGATCCCTCAAATATTCGATTGTACAGAATGCGGTATAAAATTTCACAAAAAATTACAATTGGGATTCTATTCATATTTCAACATGAAATGAACAGAACTTTGTAATGTAAGTGAGGCATATCATTATCTATGAATATTCCAAATCACTGGAACCAAAAGTCTTACTTTGGCTCAAAATGGCTGCCAATATGGCCGCCAAATATGGAAAATGGTAAATATTACACCAGCATGTCTTGCAATCGCTTACAAGTTGTGTTGATGTATAAAATGGGCTATTCTGCATTCTATACATTGAATACTAACATGTCTGATGCACCATGGTTAATTGTTACTATTTTCACCACTGACATCGTCAAAAATATTGGACTTTTCTCTAAAAAGCTTGACATAAATATTGGCAAAAATTAAGTTTTCAGGTTTGGACCATTTTTTCTGGTAAAATATAACTATCTTTGGATTGAAAGGTGTTTATTGTTTTGGTCTATCTTAAATGTGTCACACTACAGTGTTTATAGATCAAGATGGCTTCCAAAATGTAAATTTCTAATTTTTTACATATATCCCGAACAGTCTCTGCATTATTCGAAAATATAGCAAATTGTGACTCAGTTGGTTATTATACATGTTAGTTAATTAACTGACAACTACATGTTCTATTCCCAGTTGTCCCATTTCCGTATGGGGCATGACAAATTCATTTTAAAGTATGTAATTTTGCCGAGAACCTCTTTTGTGATTTTGGCCATATTTATTGAAAGGAAATGGGCAGAACTTTGAGACAGACCATAATCTTTGGCTATTATGTTCATTATGATAAAAAAAATGTCAACAGGATACAGTGTGGATGCCAAGATCATAGCCAGGGAGTTACTCTGTGATCATATGTGAGGTGAATAGGTATACAGGGAGTTATTGTATGTCATGACTGATGTGAGTAGGTATATAATGAGTGACTATATGGTTATGAGTGGGTTGTCCATGGTAAGATGCATCTAGGTATACAGGGAGAGGTCATGGTCAGATGTGAGGTGAATCGGTATGCATGGAGTGACTGTATGGTGTATGATTGTGTATATCCAGTACGGGTGCACCCGGTGTGTCTGTATGGTCATTTGTGTGGTGTATGGATATAGCTACATGGTCATCTATGTGTTGATTATGTATATATGGAGTGACTGTAAGGTCATGGGTGGGATTTACATGCGTTGTATGTATGATCATGGATGGGGTGTGTGGATAAATAGGTAGTGATTTTATGGTTACGGGTAATGTGTATAGGTATACATGGAATGACTGTACGGTCATGATTGAATATGAATACCTGGAGTTTATCGAGTGGAGTGGACATTATCGAGCGTGTGGGTACATAGAGAGTGTCCTTGTGGTATCGGGTGGGATGTATATTTATATATCTCGTGGATGTATTATCATTGGTGGGTGTATACGGCTTAGCTGTATTATCATGGATGGCGTGTATCATTATACAGTGAATTGCTGAATCGTCATGTGTGAGGTGTATACGCAAGTATGGATTGTTTGAGTGGTCGTATGTGCGGGTTTTTTGTATATATGGAAGAGCTGAATGGCCATTAGTGAGGTTTACATGTATACCTGGAGTGAATTTATGGTCTAGGGTGGGCTGCATATGTATATCGAGTGGTTATATGACTATGAGTGTCGAATAGGCATACAGGTAGTGACCGTGTGGTTAATGGTGAAATGATAACATGTGGGTATACACGTAGTGACTGTATGATCATAAATGTAATGAACATCTATACAGGGGGTGACAGGCGTATGAGTATACATGTACCTGGTGTTCCTGTTTGGTGACTCGTGTCGGTATCGTCATGTGTAGGTTATACCAGTACACACACTTGTTGCTTTATTGTCATGGGCGAGGGATATGTGTATATAGCGAGTGGCTATATGGCCATGGATGAGGTGCATATGCATACATGGAGTGACTATTAGTATATCTTGAGTGGCTATTCGGCTATGGTGTGACACATAGGGATACAGGGATTGACATGGCCAATGTTGAAGTGAATATGTATACAAGGATTGACCATGATCGTGTATGAATGTTTTGAATAGATACACACGGGGTGACTATATGGCCATAGGTCAGGTGAAGGAGTATACCAGGTAACATGTGTGAGGGTATGTGTATGGAGCGAGTGGCTATATGGCCATTGGTGATGTGCATATGTATACCGGAGTGACTTTATGGTAATTGTTGTGGTGTTGATGTATATATTGATTGTATATTTGACCATGCGTTTGGAGAATATGTATACAGGGATGATGACCTTATGGCCAATGGTGAGATGAATGGGTATACAAGGAGTGACTATATGGTTATGGGTCATGTTTAGGAGTATACCCGGTGTGCCTGCATTGTGACGCGTGACTGTATGGTCATCCGTGGTCATGGGTCAGGTGTACATGTATACAGTGGGTCACTATATTGTTATGTCTGTGGTGTTTATGTATATATGTAATGACTGTGTGATAATGGGTGGCTATCGCTTTCCACGATATGACATGACATCTCTATTGATTAACATATCCTTGAGTTATTGTGGAAATCGATAGCCGCCCAAGGTACACATGTACAACCCACCCATTACCCCAGTCACTACATATGTACATAAACACCACACAAATGACAACACAGTCACCCACTTTATACACGTACATGTACTACTACACCTGAGCATACAGCCATACTTGGTTATACCCGTACATACCACAAATGACGATACAGCCACGAGTCACCATGCATGAACACCAGGTATACACCTACACCCGACACATGACCATATAGTCACTCTATGTATACATATTCACGATCATACAGTCACTCATTGTATACATATTCACCTCACATGAACCATACAGCCATTACATGCATACATATTCGCGATACACATGCCCATAGAGTCAGTCCATGTATACATATGCACATCACCAATGGTGATATCCCTTCCAGATATACCAATATCCGCACATACGACCACTCATAAGTTCCATACTTGACATACTCATACACGCCATCCATGATAATAAATATACTCCCCATATACCACCAATGATAACACATCCACAACATATATAAATATACGTCCCACCGTTACCAACAGGGCACTCCCTTTATATCCACACATCATTCATGACCATACAATAACTCCGTGTATACCTATTATCCTCATCTGTGATCATAGAGTATTAAACTCCCTGGCTGCCATCTTGGCTTCCACCCTGTATCCAGTTGATAATTTTTTACCATAATGGGCCAGAATACTCACATATCATGGTTCATCTCAGTTCCGTCTCAAAGTTCTGCCCATTCCCTTTCAATAATATGGCCAGAATCACAAAAGAGGTTCTCCGCAAAATTCGATATTGCAACTTTAAAATGAATTTGTCATGCCCCATACGGAACTGGGACAAACATAATAGATCGTAGTTGTCAGTTAATTACATTGTAACTAACACGTACAGTAACCAAGTGAGTCACAATTTGCCACCCTTTTCGGATAATGCAGAGAATAATGTTCGGGATATGTTAACTTTTAAGTTTTTACAAATTTGGTTGCCATTTTGGAAGCCATCTTGAGCAATTTAGTCTATAAACACCGTAGTGTGACACATTTAAGATAGACCAAAACAATAAACACCTTTCAATACATAGATAGTTACATTTTACTTGAACAAATGGTCGAACCCTGAAAAGTGAATTTTTGCCGATATTTATGTAAAGTTTGTGAGAGAAAAATCCAATATTTCTGGTGATGTCAGTGGTGACAATAGTAAAAATGATCCATGGTGCATCAGACATGTTAGTATGCAATGTATAGAAAACAGATTAGCAAATTGTGTACATCAACCACAACTTGTAAGCGATTGCAGGACACCCTGGGGCAATAGTTACCATTTTCCATATTTTGGCGGCCATTTTCGCAGCCATTTTGAGCCAAAGTAAGATTTATGGTTCCTGAGATTTGGAATATTCATAGGTAATGATATGCTTCACTTACATTACAATGTTCTTTTCATTTCTTGTTGAAATATGACTAGAATCCCAATTGTGATTTTTGTGAAATTTTGTACTGCGTTCTGTACAATCGAATTTTTGAGGGATCGGAAGGGGTTAGGACCCCAATAATTGCATATTTAATTGCTCCAATGATCATTTAATATACAAAACACAAAATAAAGTTGCATTACTCAACCAGTTCCAAACAGCATGAATTGATCTAGAAGATATTTGTGAACAAATGTCATTTTCAACTTCCGGCGGCCATTTTGGATGGTGAGTTTCAATTTTGGCCCAAAAAAGTGTCATTATGTCTTAGCCTCACGAAAATATATACATTTGTATACATTTTACTAGATTTTCCCGCTATAATTTTCATAAAACTGGCTCACTTATAGTTCTAGAAAATGGATCGGGTTGTGAGGGGGGGGGGGGGGGGTAACAAGTCTCGTTCTTATCAGAAAATGACATGAATATATATTTCTTAAGTTGATCGTATCGATTTAGGGATGTATTGGTTGTAACAGTGCAACGTTCCAGGGGTGTACACATACACACACGTTGGACGAATGCAATCATGTAAATAAAAGTGATTTTTTACGTTTTGAGGGGTGACCCGATGACCCCCTTCTTATCTTAAAACCCCAGGAAAAGTTGCTTCTTAAGTTGTGTTTTTATAATTAGTATATATGAAAGTACTTTGAGACCAAAAATTATGGATGTACCAGGGGGGGGGTCGGAAAAAAATTCCAGGCACGTGTGATGATTTTTTTTTCCGGCCTCGGACCACCCACCCACCCAATTTCTTCAGTTTCCGGCCTTTTTTTCCAGGCAATTTTGGACACCCACCCTTTTTTTTCCATTTCAGGAATTTTTTTCCGGTCAGTTTTGGACACCCACCCCCCCTAAATTTGAGAAAATTATCAATTGAGCAACCAAATAGCTGGTTATCCATTATCCCTGATTATCCTGCATTATCCAGCATTATTAGGCTTTAACCATGAAGATATATGAACCATGAAATAAAAATGCAATATTGTATAAGAACAATTCAAAATACAGGAGTTTGACTGAGTTTGCGGCAACTGTCTGAGAACCGTCTGTCATAGTTTATTGCGCGATATTTTAATAGAACAGTGCATAATGAAGATAACGATACTATTTGAATTTATCATATAAGTGTCATTAATCAAGAAATGTTTCAACATAATCACAATTCTAGCGATAGGCAGAATGCCAAAGTTTTTATTAACATTCATTTTCATAATATATAGTCACATGATCTAGTCACATAATCAGATTTGAGTATTCTACAGACTACATAGTACAACACATTTCAGATTATTTTATATTTTGATATTTGCTATGTGATTTATTGCTTGAACCAAATTGTTTAACAACACATGTGGAAATACAACTGTTCATCCCAGTTCAAAGAATAATGCTTATTCCAAACATTATAGCCATGATATACCCGTATGACTCTTCTCGGGGCATCTCAGAAACCAGAACTGAGGAAACATGTTATAGCGTGTAATGGCAGGCTGGTAGCCACTGCCTGAAGTATTAGGCTTCGTAATAATTGGGAATAACATATGGATAGATAGCCCAATCTCACTTCTTTTTTGCTCACGATATCAGTGACGATAAAATCTTTGTTACTGTGATTAACATTAAAAGCTGATCCACATTAACTTGGAAAACAATTTGAAATTGTTCAAGCTGGCCCGGCTGGCCTTCAATTTATATGTTAAGATTTTATGTTTTACGTTTTCAAAAGTCTATTTTATTCCATTATTTATTATATCTTTATTTCCAAGTCACATATGGTCAAGTGTCCTTTCATTTTATTGCTTATTTTCAGCTGAGTTTTGAATAGTATAGTTATTCTTATTTTGTTGTATCAGTAGATGGAATCCTGATGAAATTTTATTTTTTATCAATAGCGCAGTTTCTTGTTCTATCAAGTTGAATTTGGGTTATTGTTGGCCATTGTGCAACTGATCCAACTTCTGATAACCTCTATATATAGTATAGCATTGCTATTATCTATATATGACCTGTTTCTGTTCAAAACACATAAAAATAAGACCCAATAGCAGAAATGGAAAAAAAATTTGAACATGGAAAAAACTGCTTTTCGGACCCGAGAGACACCCACCCACCCCATCATACGTGCCTGGAATTTTTTTCCGACCCCCCCCCCCCCCCTGGATGTACGCGAAAGTATAAAAAAAAGTGAAAAATCACGTTTTGGGGTTCAGCATGGGAGCCCCTTTCTTATCTGAAAACCCCAGGAAAATCCCTTTCTTAAGTTGTGTTTTCTTAATCAGTACACTTAGGAGTATCATCAAACCAAAATTCATCGATGTACGCGGAAGTGTAAATAGAAGTGATTTTTGGCACTTTTTGGGGTTCAGCGGCCCCTAAACCCCAGGAATGCGCAACTTAAGAAATCGGTTTTTCAGAATGTTCCATTATTGGTACCAACTTTAGGGGGTCAAACCTTTTGTACGCAAAAGTGTAAATAGAACATATGCGGGCTCCCCAACTAATATATTCACAGTGAACACCTTGAAATAGGAATTGTCCTGTTTTCGGGTTAGTGCTGTCGAATAGGTTCATGTTCTCAGGGAAGAGTTTCATGCACACTTGAAGGTTTCATGACGTAAGTTCTGGGTGGATGTTCATTCAATGCCTTCAATGCATGTATATTTATTATATACCTGTTAAATGTGATTTAAATGTATTTGTATATCTCACACGCCATATTTATTGTTTTATTGAGAATAAAGAATTGAAATTGTCACAAGAGATAGAAATTTCAGATCAAAGATAAGTTGGAATTGTTCTGACAGTTTAATATTCCAACAAGTATTTAATGTGATTTGTTTTATTATTATTATTATTATTATTATTATTATTATGCAAAAAGTCGACAATTTCCATGCATTCCGTCACTTTGTCGAACTAATATGGCCATCAGTTGGAGAGTTTCCAACATTGGAAGGGTGTTAAGTCGTAAATTTCCAACCTGTCTGTGCTCTAAAACCCGCACATTATCTTCTTATAATAGAATTTATTTTAGGTAGATAATCTGCTTAGAAATTCCTCACTTTGAGTCTATAATGTGTTGAAAATGATTGCGTTTTAGTCACAGTATCGACTCGTAATGCGGCGATTCTAAGCAAATTATGTGCAGACAATAACACAAATAAACCAACTCAGGACTGTTCAGGTGCACGTTCTTCAACATGTGTTTTCACTGTGGCCCACTATCTTCCTAATTCAGAATCAAATAATCACATTATGTACCTATTATAGGTCGATTAAGCGCGTATTTGCGCGAGAATATGTTGCTCCAACAGTTGGTAAAATTGCGCTACCGATTAAAAATTGGAAAGCTTTATCCCAAGGTGTGAGCAAATGGAATTTCGCGGACATGGAAAATTTGTGTGCGGTTAAAGGAGTTGGCGCAGTTCGAATTGCAAGGTGGACATCCTCAAAATGGAGTCTCTTTAGCCACATTCCTGTCCGGTACCCCCACATTCCTGTCTGGTGCCCCCACATGCATGTGACGTGCCCCAACATTCACGTCCAGTGACACCACATTCCTGCCCGGTGCCCCCACATTCCTGTCCGGTGCCCCCACATTCCTGTCCAGTGACACCACATTCCTGTCCGGTGCCGCCACATTCCTGTCCGGTGCCCCAATATTCCTGTCCAGTGCCCCACATTACTGTCCGGTGACCCCACAGTCTTGTCCGGTGCCCCCACATTCCTGTCCAGTGCCCCATATTCCTGTCCGGTGCCCCTCATTCATGTCCGGTGCCCCCACATTCCTGTCCGATGCCCTGGCGCAAATACGCACATAACCGACCTACGATGTGAAATAGGTCTAATGTGATTATTTGATTCTGAAGTACGCAAATAATTAGAGTCATATTCGTTATTTCGTTTTATGGCTTGGAACCACAATCAAAATACATGTTAAAGAGCTTAAAAGTTGTGAGTTGGCTTATTTGTGTCATTGTCTGCACATAATATGCTTAGACTCGCCTCATTATGTGTCGATAATGTGACTAAAATGCTGTCATTTTCATCACATTATCGACTAAAATTAAGTCGATTCTAAGCAGATAATCTACCTAAAACAAGAATATAAGCAGATAATATGCGGATTTTCGGGAAAACAGACTGATACAAGAGATCTCGGATTTCATCACACTGACAATAAAGACACTCCAGCACGACTGTGCCTATAATTAATATGTTTATATATCATCTTCGTCGAACATATTTCTCTTATAGCTTAGACGACAGTCGATGGTTCTCGGATTTCAACAGTTCGACGACATCTTGAGCACATCCCCAGAATAGAGATAATCCGCCACCTCCATGTCCATAATTATGTATCACCTACAAAAATAAAATACAGAATAAAGATACTACACCAACCCCATGTCCAAAATTATGTATCACCTACAGAAATAAAATACAGAATAAAGAAAATGCACCACCAGCATGTGATTCGAAAATTAAGTGGGCCTTTAAGACGAATGATATCCTTCATCCTTTATTTGCATTTCCGAATTTTGTTATGTATAATTTCGGAGGGTTAATGGTACGGGCGGCCTTCGCGGTGGGTTTATGGTACGGGCGGCCTTCGCGGTTGGTTAATGGTACGGGCGGCCTTCGCGGTTGGTTAATGGTACGGGCGGCCTTCGCGGTGGGTTTATGGTACGGGCGGCCTTCGCGGTTGGTTAATGGTACGGGCGGCCTTCGCGGTGGGTTAATGGTACGGGTTGTCTTCGCGGTGGGTTAATAGTACGGGTGGCATTCGCGGTGGGTTAATGGTACGGGTGGCCTTCGCGGTGGGTTAATGGTACGGATGGCCTTCGCTGTGGGTTAATGGTACGGATGGCCTTCGCGGTGGGTTAATGGTACGGATGGCCTTCGCGGTGGGTTAATGGTACGGGTGGCCTTCGCGGTGGGTTAATGGTGCGGGTGGCCTTCGCGGTGGGTTAATGGTACGGATGGCCTTCGCGGTGGGTTAATGGTACGGATGGCCTTCGCGGTGGGTTAATGGTACGGATGGCCTTCGCGGTGGGTTAATGGTACGGGTGGCCTTCGCGGTGGGTTAATGGTACGGGTGGCCTTCGCGGTGGGTGTGGCTGCTAAAATAGTCACTTCCGATAAAACCACCACAACAGAAAGAATATTAAAATATAGACAGACTTTGTTCTTATCCCAATTATAAATATCACATAAATAGTATGCTATTGTCAAGTTCGTACGCCTTGTTATGAAATCAAAACCAAAAATGCACATCATTTGATGACGTGGTACCCTGAAGTCTATACGTGTATTTTGCTTGGGACATGACGACTCAAACGCTCTATCCTATCAATATGTATACTGTTAAAAACACTCTTAATTTATATTCAATTGGATTTTCTGTCCAATTGCCTATAATTGCTTGCCATATTATTTATCTGGCCATATCAGGGGGGGGGGTCGGAAAACATTTCCAGGCACGTATGATGGGGTGGGTGGGTGGGTGTCTCTCGGGTCCGAAAAGCAGTTTTTTCCATGTTCAAAATTTGTTTTCCATTTCTGCTATTGGGTCTTATTTTTATGTGTTTTGAACAGAAACAGGTCATATATAGATAATAGCAATGCTATACTATATATAGAGGTTATCAGAAGTTGGATCAGTTGCACAATGGCCAACAATAACCCAAATTCAACTTGATAGAACAAGAAACTGCGCTATTGATAAAAAATTAAATTTCATCAGGATTCCATCTACTGATACAACAAAATAAGAATAACTATTCAAAACTCAGCTGAAAATAAGCAATAAAATGAAAGGACACTTGACCATATGTGACTTGGAAATAAAGATATAATAAATAATGGAATAAAATAGACTTTTGAAAACGTAAAACATAAAATCTTAACATATAAATTGAAGGCCAGCCGGGTCAGCTTGAACAATTTCAAATTGTTTTCCAAGTTAATGTGGATCAGCTTTTAATGTTAATCACAGTAACAAAGATTTTATCGTCACTGATATCGTGAGCAAAAAAGAAGTGAGATTGGGCTATCTATCCATATGTTATTCCCAATTATTACGAAGCCTAATACTTCAGGCAGTGGCTACCAGCCTGCCATTACACGCTATAACATGTTTCCTCAGTTCTGGTTTCTGAGATGCCCCGAGAAGAGTCATACGGGTATATCATGGCTATAATGTTTGGAATAAGCATTATTCTTTGAACTGGGATGAACAGTTGTATTTCCACATGTGTTGTTAAACAATTTGGTTCAAGCAATAAATCACATAGCAAATATCAAAATATCAAATAATCTGAAATGTGTTGTACCATGTAGTCTGTAGAATACTCAAATCTGATTATGTGACTAGATCATGTGACTATATATTATGAAAATGAATGTTAATAAAAACTTTGGCATTCTGCCTATCGCTAGAATTGTGATTATGTTGAAACATTTCTTGATTAATGACACTTATATGATAAATTCAAATAGTATCGTTATCTTCATTATGCACTGTTCTATTAAAATATCGCGCAATAAACTATGACAGACGGTTCTCAGACAGTTGCCGCAAACTCAGTCAAACTCCTGTATTTTGAATTGTTCTTATACAATATTGCATTTTTATTTCATGGTTCATATATCTTCATGGTTAAAGCCTAATAATGCTGGATAATGCAGGATAATGCAGGATAATCAGGGATAATGGATAATCAGCTATTTGGTTGCTCAATTGATAATTTTCTCAAATTTAGGGGGGGTGGGTGTCCAAAACTGACCGGAAAAAAATTCCTGAAGTGGAAAAAAAAGGGTGGGTGTCCAAAATTGCCTGGAAAAAAAGGCCGGAAACTGAAGAAATTGGGTGGGTGGGTGGTCCGAGGCCGAAAAAAAAAAATCATCATACGTGCCTGGAATTTTTTTCCGACCCCCCCCCCCCCCCCCCCCCTGGCCATATTAGGATTTTTAACATGATCCCTTTTGCCCTGGATACACATTGGACCTATCCTATATGTAGGATCCAGTTGTATTAGGTAAATGCCACATAGTACTAACTAAACTGCTATATATAGTTAGTAGGGGATATGCGTCCATTGGTATTTATGCATCCACTGGTATATATATTCAATATCAGTTTAGCTGATGTAGCATTTCACTGCACCAGTGACGTAAAAGTTTTAGTAGGCTATCGGTGTGTATGTTACTGCTGAATTGGATACATGTTGTTTGTTTGTTTTGTAAATTGTTTATCCTCGTGCAATGTCACATCAAATGCTTTGCATGTGTACCCGAATGATCCATTATTTTGGTTAATAAACTATTCTATTCTATACTAATTGAATGTTAGTGACTTCCTTTTCATGTGTCGTCATGATTAATCATTCGGGTGGGTCGTCATGATTAATCATTCGGGTGTGTCGTCATGATTAATCATTCGGGTGTGTCGTCATGATTAATCATTCGGGTGTGTCGTCATGATTAATCATTCGGGTGGGTCGTCATGATTAATCATTCGGGTGTGTCGTCATGAGTAATCATTCGGGTGTGTCGTCATGATTAATCATTCGGGTGGGACATCATGATTAATCGTTCGGGTGGGTCGTCATGATTAATCATTCGGGTGTGTCGTCATGAGTAATCATTCGGGTGTGTCGTCATGATTAATCATTCGGGTGCGACGTCATGATTAATCATTCGGGTGTGTCGTCATGATTAATCATTCGGGTGGGTCGTCATGATTAATCATTCGGGTGTGTCGTCATGATTAATCATTCGGGTGTGTCGTCATGATTAATCATTCGGGTGTGTCGTCATGATTAATCATTCGGGTGGGTCGTCATGATTAATCATTCGGGTGTGTCGTCATGAGTAATCATTCGGGTGTGTCGTCATGATTAATCATTCGGGTGTGTCGTCATGATTAATCATTCGGGTGTGTCGTCATGATTAATCATTCGGGTGTGTCGTCATGATTAATCATTCGGGTGTGTCGTCATGATTAATCATTCGGGTGTGTCGTCATGAGTAATCATTCGGGTGTGTCGTCATGATTAATCATTCGGGTGGGACATCATGATTAATCGTTCGGGTGGGTCGTCATGATTAATCATTCGGGTGTGTCGTCATGAGTAATCATTCGGGTGTGTCGTCATGATTAATCATTCGGGTGCGACGTCATGATTAATCATTCGGGTGTGTCGTCATGATTAATCATTCGAAATGACGTCAGCTTCCGGTTGAAGCTTTTAAACTTTTTACTCCGATTATATTTTAAACTATTTTATACTGATAAAAGCTTTTATGAAGACGAATCTCATCACAGCGTCAACCTAACGAATGGTGGGTCAAACTCATTCAATCAATTGACGCGTAACCTATCCTGACTTAACGACTTTCGGCGCAAATGTTTTTGCGTTCCCTATCTTCGTGCAGGGTGTACTCGATCTCCCAACCCAAGTGACACGTGCCAACGAACACTCCAAGTAAAATCTGCTGCGGGTGCGTTCGATTGACGATCCCATGCAAGAGGCACACGAAAACAAAAACAATGAATATTTTCTTCCAAATATTCAGGTCAATTCTGTGGACTTCAGTTGCCATATCCATAAACTTTAGCCACACCTCTGTTTTGGCTGAATGTGAAGGAAATTTCAACCATACAAACTACAATTATGCCATAGACGGAAACACCTTGTTCTCCAGCAGTTTGTATTTTATGGAAAACTCATCTGGCCTTTTCGGCATATCACAGATATTCCCACAAACCACAAATGACGCAAATATCCGAAACAAATATTTGTGCTCAAGGAAGACAACGGCACACAGCACTGGTAGTGGTATTCGAAGTGTGTCTATTAGACAGCTGACTCTTGTTTTAAACATCTTACTGTGTGGGCAGTGCCCAAACCCAGGGCCGATAAGAAATCAATGTGCAGTATGCTCAAGAGCTGTTCCAAGGGCCGAGCTTTATATTCCGTGCAATATCTGCAACCTTAGATCTCATATAAAGTGTTCGGATGGGAGGCCATTGCTCATTTCAACAGACGACCGAAACACAAAATGGACATGTAGAGCATGTGTGGAAGGCCTACAACAGATGCCTTATTTTAATTCATCATTAACATCAACTGTATCATATTCTGAAGAAACTGACTTTTCTGATGTAGATCTTGTGGACATTTCGACATCTTCAAATTCATCATCTACACCGTGTATATTCGATGAACTAAAGGAACTTCGACACAAAAATCCAAGAAACTTTCAAGTCGCTTATCTCAACATAAACAGTCTGAGATACAAATATATTCATATCCGAAATATTCTCTCAAATAATCTTGTTGATTTACTCTTTTTAAGTGAAACTAAACTTGACAGTAGTTTCCCAGATGCCCAGTTGAGGGATGTAGAAGGATATCATTTCTGGCGTAAAGATCGAACCGCTAAGGGCGGTGGCATTGTTGCATATTTAAGATCTGACATACCTGGTGGTCGAAAACCTAATCTTGAATTTAAAGACATAGAATCCATCATGGTTGAGGTTCAAGTTAACAGAGCAAAATGGCTATTCTCAGGATTATACCGACCACCATGTATGTCAAACAAGACTTTTGAAAATGATTTCAAATTAATATGTGACAAACACACCACAAAATATGACAACCTTTTATATATTGGTGACTAACTCTTATTATATCTAGTAAACCATAACCAGACTAACTCTTATTATATCTAGTAAACCATAACCAGATTAACTCTTATTATATATAGTAAACTATAACCAGACTAACTCTTATTATATCTAGTAAACTATAACCAGACTAACTCTTATTATATCTAGTAAACTATAACCAGACTAACTCTTATTATATCTAGTAAACTATAACCAGACTAACTCTTATTATATCTAGTAAACTCATCCAAATGCACTAATTTTTCCGCACTTTTAAAGGTTTTATCTCTGAAAAATATTGTTAAAACTCCTACGTGTTTTACAAAAAACGCAAATCCAACCTTAAATGATGTCATTCAGACAAACAAAGCAAATTTATGCTTCCATCATCTAAACTTCTGTACGGGAATAAGTGATGTACATAACTTAATCTCCTTTCAACTGAAATCACATGTGGCTTTACCTCGTAAAGATCCTATAAATTATAGGAGTTTCAAATCTCTAAAAACTGATGCGCTCATTGAGGACATCACGAACATTCCGTTGAGGGTATCACCCCCCCCCCCCTTCGGTACGCGGGATTCAGGGTGTTTTGAAGCCGTACGTGGGATTCATACACCCGAATTAACTGGTATTCGGGTTCAAGCAAAACATCTTGGACGCAGGTTTTGATGGCGCAAAGTAATATTTTGTGCTAGTTATCTGTGTGAATGGGTGGGTATAATAGCTTCTTGGGCATATTCGACCACCGTGCCATCATAAACATGCTAAAAATGCTTGACGCCAGTCTAGATGCTAAAAATTTCGCACACCGGGCCGAACCATGGTCGGCCCGGTGTGTCATTGTCTCTCCCCTGTGGCCAATACAAAAATGCTAATAAGTTTAACAATATTTTACTACATTTGGTCAAACTTGTGGTCATCAGTTGGAGAATTTTCCAACCTGAAGGGGAGTATGAGGTTTGAAATTTCCAACACTATAGGAAAGCTTTAGTTGAGGCCAGTCTGGATGCTAGGATTTGCGATTTTCTTGTTTAAATTTCAAAATTTTCTCACACCGGCCGAACAACGATGGTCAGCTCGGTGTGTCGTGGTCTCTTGCCCGTAGCCGTGTGCATGTGTATGGAGTTAGACCACTAGATGTTAGGATTTATGCAATGTTTCAGGTTAAAATATCTGAATTTTCTCATACCGGGAATATAGAATCATGGTTTATGAAGATATAGGATATTAGGCCTAAACACTGAGGTGCAAGGAGGGGGGTGCAAATGGAATTATGCAAAACTTGTGTTCGGTCTGATTCTGACTCAAGGATGGGGGGTGCAGTTGGAATTTCCCAAGGTGGACACCCCCAACGGAAACCCTCTAGCCACGTCCCTGGTCATAAAGTATCATTAGAGACCTTTCGCAAAACTCACGTTTACGATTACGGATACGGATAGGGTACTACGTTACCAACCTGTGTGTACTTTCTAATCGTTCTCGTAGTTTACTATCCGTAATAACGGTTACGATTTCATGGTTTCTAATAAGCTCAAATAACACCTGAAATTTATTCTCTGCAATATATCACTTTACTCCGTTCGAGACTGTATATGTATATCAGGTAAACCATCCAGTTGTATTGAGCTACGACCTCGGTATGCTGTTTAGATTGTCAATCACTGTACTCGTCGTCGTGAATCACGAGCTTCCCACGAAATAAGATCGCTATTCACAATGGATAGCCATCGCTGGCTGCGACAGAAAACTTTACAGTAAGAGGAGTGCGCTATGAAACCAGTCGCCAAAAATACAGTATATAGTGTGCGATGCATGAGGAGTTTTGAGTGATTATTATGTGCAAGATAGTACACAATATATAGTGAAATTCAACAACCCATGGTGGTGTCCTAACGTGTGCAGTTATAGAATGCCACAGGAGAGCCTAAAGAATGGCATAACCCTATTAACGATTTTGTGTTCTCTTCCCCGTTCCCGAATTGAATAGTTAAAACCCGGTTCCATATCCCCGATTTCCCACCCCGAATGTTCCCGAATGACCCCCGAATCATAATTTTGCAAACATCGTGGAGTAAGTTCGGGACGAGTCAGGACAGTGCATTTTTACCCCCGAACATGATCGGGGATATCGGTGCTATCGGGGTCGATTCGGGACAATTCTGGACTCGCTCCCGACAGTTTTGAAATGTTCAAAACTATCGGGAACCAAGCCGAATCGCTCCCGATTTGTAAATCATCGGGAGAAATTCGGCACCTATTCGGGAGTAGTCGGCAGTATTCGGCAATATTCGGGTGGATATTCTGGAGTAGTCGGCAGTAATCGGTAGGTTATTCCCGAATTCGCCATGTGTGGCTGCTTTTATACTGAGATCCGGTGTATCTGCACAATTCGGCATCTATTCGGCATCAATTCGGTACAAGTTCGGCATTGATTCGGGGTATTCGGCAACAATTCGGTGTAAGTCGGTAGTAATCTGGGCAATTTGGCAGCCACTCGCACGAAATTTCGGTATCAGTTCGGGATTGTTCTTGATCATTCGGGAAGATATTCGGAAGCATTCTGGAATACTCGGCAATGTTCGGGACGATTAAATTTTGTCATAATTCGGCATCAGTTCGGTGGCTTTTTGGAATAAATCTCGTCCAGAATTATCTCGAATGCTGCCGATTTGGTCTGGTCCCGAATTTGTGCCGACTATACTAATTTGGGACAGAAAATCGGGAATATGGAACCGGGGCTTAATTCAATTTAATAATATTCGGTTTTCGGTAGAAGTTGGGTTTTATACATCTCTCTCGTAGAGTCTGTAATGCAGGGCATTTTAAAATTACATGGAATTCATAACCGATTTTAAAATTACATGTAATTCATAACCGAGTTCTAAGTTACATAAAGTAGTCTGTCTGAGTAATCTGAACCTACCCTGGATCCCGATTCAACTGGTAAGTAGTGATTTCTGCTCCTGAACCGTAACTAAAAGAATATTTGGCACACCCACCGACATCACCAGAGCTCAGCAGTCTGTAAGTTTTGTTCTTTGCATTTATTTTTAATTTAAAAAACACGCACAAATGCGGCATTTAAAGGTACTCAATCCGATTAGATGTCCCCATATAATCAGATTCCAACAACAATTTTTTTTAAATGCCGCTTCTGTTATTAAAATCGAGTAATTGCTCAAAATTAATGCTATATTAAAACTATATTATAAAATTGCCCAAAACCTGTTATTTATCAACATTTTGTTCAACGAAATTTTGCCGGTTTGTCAAATATCTGACAAAAAAGCAACTTGATGCACATCGCTTCTACCGTGTCGACTTTGTTTCGATTTGGTAGTAACAAATCAGAAGTGATGCACATCAGCGAGCTCATCAACCTTATGTCGGATTTCCTAAACCCAAAGAGATGAAGCCGAAATCGCATTGAAATCAAATCGCGGACTTGAAGGGGCTTGAACGATGGCGTCGTGGTTGATGTGAGGTCCAAATTCAGGAACCCCTCTTCCCCATCAGAATAACGTCTATCTGGTCAGGCTATGGTCTTACAATCTCGTCCAAATACGGATACGATAGGCGAGAATCGCATGCGTTTTGATATGTCGATGCCGTCTGGAGAGTTTGGCGGGACCAGCATCCCGTCTCGATTTGCTCAGTCTACCCTTGATGCTATAAAGTGGTAGCCGCGGGCGCTTATATATAGAGTTGTTTTTATGAGCCATCAGGCCCCCTTAGACAGTGCCGTCCGCCTACCCCAAGCCCACCCACCCTAAAAGTGATTTTTCCTATAGTGTTTTTGAAACGTGTCTCTTTGTGGTGTCATTCTTTTGGTATGATTTTTTACTAAATAACGGGTATGTTAGAGTTACATTTCTTTGAATTTTACAATCGAAACATATTCGCATGCGATGCTGAGTCACGCGGGACACGGCAAACTAAATCGCGCGCAAATTGGCTTGCGATTTTTCAGCATCCCACCCCATTTGGCATGCGATAGCGTTTGTACTAGGTGATCTGGTCATCCATGCTAACAACGAACTGAATTTCCACCACATATGACCTGGCATTTATACCTGTATTGCCACAATATATCATGAGAATCCCGGGTCGTACGTTGTGACTGGTCGAATTATTGACAATATTAACAGGTCATGATTATCGCATTGTTGCAAATGAGACGATAAGTGAATTATTAAGGGACTGTGTACCAAAAACACGCTTTGAGTTGTAAAAGTTGTACGAAATAATGATCGTACGTGTTCGTCAAAACGCTTACGTGTAACCGTTTTGCGAAAGGACTTTTTGGCCATACGGATAGACTTACGACAACGAATAGCTATCCGTATTCGTAATCGTAAACGTGAGGATGCGAAAGGTATCTATTAATGGTATCATAACGGCCTCATAACGCGACCGGCATCATAATGTGTCTATGTAACTTCTATGTATTATTTCTTAACATGTATTCAGGATTCACCCCCCAAAATTAACTCGTATTCAGGATTCACCCCCCAAAATTAACTCGTATTCAGGATTCAGGGGAGAGGGGGTGATACCCTCTCCGTTCCATGCAGCATATGGATTTGATGATATCAATGATATATACTGGATGCATGAAAGGCTTCTTCTTGATGTCATTGATGAGCACATCCCTGTTAAAACAAGGCGGCCACATAAAAACCCGGCCCCGTTTATGAATAAGGTTTTGAGAAAAGCTATATATAAGAAAAGATTCTTACAGAAACGCTATTTTAAATACAGATCACATAAAAATTGGGAACTTTACCGTAAACAAAGAAATCTGGTCACACGTATCAAGAAGGAAAGCATCCAGTCGTATTTTAATGACAAATATTCAGATGGCCCAAAATCTGCTGATTTTTGGCCAACTGTCAAACCATTTCTGACAAATAAGGGCTTTAAAGCCAAAACAAGTACATTATTACTGGAAAATGGTGAGTTAATTACTGACCAAAAATCTGTATGTGAAATTTTCAACTCATTTTTTATTGACGTTGCATCAAATATACCCATGAACCATCCTGTAAATAAGGAACATCCAAGCATCGTCAAAATCAAAGAGAACTGTATTTCGCCAGAGACTTTTAGCCTGAAACCAATCTCTGAAGAGTTCTTCTCCAAAGAGATATGTAAGCTAAACTCAAAAAAGGCTACTGGCATTGATGGTATCTCAGCAAAAATGCTGAAAATATGTAACTCAGCAATCCACGTGCCTTTGAGTAATCTTTTTAACCACTCTCTGTCTGTCGTTGCTTTCCCGGATAGCCTTAAAGTTGCTCAAGTGACACCTATACACAAGAAAAATGATATTTTGAGCAAGGAAAACTACAGGCCTGTTAGTATTTTACCTACTATATCAAAATTATTTGAGAAAGCGATAAATTCACAGCTACAAATGCATTTTGAATCTATTTTTAACCCCGCTCTCTCAGCTTTTAGGAAGCATCATGGATGCAGTGACGTAATGCTAAGTGCCATTGAAGACTGGCGCAGGGCACTTGACAAGCATGAAAGTGTTGCCGCTGTAATGATGGACCTTTCAAAGGCTTTTGATTGCCTACCTCATGATCTTATGTTAGAGAAACTACGTGCATATAATCTTTGTGAAAAGTCGGTGTCTTATATGGGGAGCTATCTTTCTGGTCGCAGACAATGCGTTAAACTTGGCTCCAGTGTGAGTTCCTGGAGGTGCATCACCAAGGGTGTACCACAGGGATGGTTACTGGGCCCAACCATGTTTAACATCTTTCTGAATGACATTTTTGGCTTTGTGAAGGACTGCTCCCTTTATAATTATGCAGACGATAACACAATTTCCTCCTCTCACAAGGATCCTAATGTAGTTCGGAGCACTCTGGAATCTGATAGCCTCCATCGCATTGAGTGGTTCGCACTAAATGGCATGAAGGCAAATCCAGAGAAGTTCCAAGCAATATCATTGGGTCCCAAAAGTAAATCTATAACTGGCATAAATGCTTCACATCTTATCCCATGTATCGAGGAAGTGAAATTACTCGGTATAACTCTGGACAGTAAATTGACGTTTAACACTCACATTGATTCGCTATGTTCAAAGGCAGCTAAATGTCTTAAAGAGACTTGGACATACGCTGACCCTCTCAGGCAAAAAATGTATCTTCAAATCTTTCATCCTCTCAAATTTTAATTACTGCCCTCTTACCTGGCATTTCTGCAGTGTGTCCTCTACGGACAGGCTGGAGAAAATTCAGGAGAGAGCCTTTCGTTTTATCTATAATGACTACACATCTGATTATGACTTTCTCCTAAAGATTGCAAACTGTGAGCATCTACATCTCCAAAGACTCAGACTTATGGCACTCACAGTTTTCAAAATACTAAAGAAGGACATTAGCACTCGTAAACATAGTTCATACTCTTTTAGAAATTCTGAGACTCTGGAACTGCCATCACCTGATACTACTACTTTCGGTTTAAGCTCGTTTAGATTCATGGCACCTAAAGTGTGGAATTCTCTTCCAGAGTCACGCAGAACCGCAGAGACGATGAAAGACTTTGAATGTATGTTACAAACCTGGAATGGTTTTAAATGTAAATGCAGTGCCTGTAGGATATCCTAATTATATGCATATGTTTTGTATTTTAATCCGCACTCTCTGGTCAGGTATCTCTGAATGGAACAAAACGTGTTATCCAGGAATGAAATATGGACTCGTTGTGCACATTACTGTGCCGTATATGAATATACAAATTTGTGTCTTACGCTTTTGATCCAGTCAGGGCTACCTGTCCTCAGGGATTTTACTCGTCTTTTACAAAGTTTTAGCTTATATACATGTAATTTATTTTTCAGATAGGTTGTGTTTTATTCACGTTACTGTTTATGTACATATTCATTGTTTTACAAGTCAGTTAAGAGCTTAATGCTCATGTTTGTAATTTAAAATGCCTGACTTTATAAATAAAGCTTTTGAACTTTGAACTTGAACTGGGTCGTCATGATTAATCATTTGGGTGGGTCGTCATGATTAATCATTCGGGTGGGTCGTCATGATTAATCATTCGGGTGTGTCGTCATGATTAATCATTCGGGTGTGTCGTCATGATTAATCATTCGGGTGGGTCGTCATGATTAATCATTCGGGTGGGTCGTCATGATTAATCATTCGGGTGTGTCGTCATGATTAATCATTCGGGTGTGTCGTCATGATTAATCATTCGGGTGGGTCGTCATGATTAATCATTCGGGTGTGTCGTCATGATTAATCATTCGGGTGGGTCGTCATGATTAATCATTCGGGTGTGTCGTCATGATTAATCATTCGGGTGGGTCGTCATGATTAATCATTCGGGTGTGTCGTCATGAGTAATCATTCGGGTGGGTCGTCATGATTAATCATTCGGGTGGGTCGAGATATGTTATTTCTTCACAAAAACAAACTTATGGTTCCAAATAAAGGGCCCAATTAACTTTCGAATCACCAGATCACTCAACAAATTCCATATTATAACCATGTGAAAGAGGAAGCTCCGAGACAAATAGGGTCTACAACGAGTCCCCAGTTTATAGCGAAATTTACAAAACGAATCCAGTAAATTAGGTCTGGGCCGAGCTTTTGGTTGGTCCAGACCTAATTTACCGGACGAGTTTTGTAAATTCCGATATAAACTGGGGACGAGTTGTAGATTCTATTTATTACGTGATCCAAAACCTCGACAAAACATACGTAATCATTAATCAACAAATGGGACGAGAAACTAATTCCGGCTTCTATAAGGCATGCGATGACGTTTCACGTAAATATGCGTTGTTTGTCCGCGTAAAGAAATAGTCCTAGAAAAATAAAGACTCTTTGGCGTATTTAAAGGCGTATATTTAATGACATAACTTTTTATGGAATGGGTTTATTGAATGGAATAAGGGTAGGAGCATGTAATAAATAGAGGATATGAAATGAGTGTTTCTCTCATATGATATTTATGAAACGAGTCTAAGAATTTTCAGTTTTCTCGAGCCTCCGGCTGAAAATTCGTGACGAGTTTCATAAATATCATATGAGAGAAACACTCATTTCATATTCTATTTATCATATGACACCTATAAATTGATTATGATGTCCAAAACGCACACAAATCACTAAATAGCTATATGACATCGGCAGCAAAAGGTTAATGTGACGTAACTTCATTGCACCGGAAGCCCAATTACACCTGGTGAACTAGCAGAAATAATATGCACGCGAAGATATAGTGCGCTATTCTGTTCTCAGTTTGTGACATTATATCGTATGTTTATTAGATAAATACGAATTACATATTCTATTTATCGTATAACAATGTCCAAAACTATATATTTCAAGATTATAATTGCGAGAATTTCGGCATCGCGTTGATTGACGCGCATGAATTTGACCTGCATTTAGTTAGAGATGCGGCTCGGCCCCGGCTGCCATTCAGCCAATCAGAACACACTTTTTGTCAACAAACCAATCAAATTATCGGAAGGTGATATGAACTAGAAATTGATATGAAATTGATTTATGACATACTTTCCAACGTAAATAATGATTGAGTCATATGATAAATTGTATTAACTGATCCGGTCGGATAATCTGGGAACATGTTGTTTTTGTCGAGGTACCGATGTGTATTATGTGCTTAATTTTTAACCGGACTGTATACTGTAAAGTATATTATTCTCAATGGAAGGGGAATAACTCTATCTCTTAGTTTCAATTATGTTGCGTTCTGTGTTGACAACGGGGGAAGTCTTGGAATGAATCTGAGAATATCTATCACTTGGTGGACACTTCTAGGCCACAGCAGTTCCGTATTCTGTTGGAATCACATATATATTTTTGGTTCCTCTTCCAAATGGTATATAACATGGAATATGTTGTGTAATATGTTATCTGGGCATTCGAAAAGTAAATGGGCCATATTATGTACTTATTATGTACTTATTCGGGTTCGTGAAAGTGATAAGTTGGTATTCAGGCTGCAGGAATATCACATTCTACTACCATCCATAGACAACATCGTCAGAAGTACGCTCAGTTGTAAATATTTACTACTCGATTCGGGACGCATCTATCGGCGATTAACTAACGAAAACGATTTCGCCATCGAGAGTCACTGTATTTAATTCATATATAAGAATGACGGGGTGTGTTGTCAATTTGGATATACTATTTGCAAAAAATACTACCTTGAATATATTTGTTCACCATACCGGAGTGTTTCACATCACTTTAATATATTTGTTCACCATACCGGAGTGTTTCACATCACTTTAATATATTTGTTCACCATACCGGAGTGTTTCACATCACTTTAATATATTTGTTCACCATACCGGAGTGTTTCACATCACTTTAATATATTTGTTCACCGTACCGGAGTGTTTAATATATTTGTTCACCATACCGGAGTGTTTCACATCACTTTAATATATTTGTTCACCATACCGGAGTGTTTCACATACTACCTTGAATTTATTTGTTCACCATACCGGAGTGTTTCACATCACTTTAATATATTTGTTCACCATACCGGAGTGTTTCACATCACTTTAATATATTTGTTCACCATACCGGAGTGTTTAATATATTTGTTCACCATACTGGAGTGTTTCACATCACTTTAATATATTTGTTCACCATACCGGAGTGTTTCACATCACTTTAATATATTTGTTCACCATACCGGAGTGTTTCACATCACTTTAATATATTTGTTCACCATACCGGAGTGTTTCACATCACTTTAATATATTTGTTCACCATACCGGAGTGTTTAATATATTTGTTCACCATACCGGAGTGTTTAATATATTTGTTCACCATACCGGAGTGTTTCACATCACTTTAATATATTTGTTCACCATACCGGAGTGTTTCACATCACTTTAATATATTTGTTCACCATACCGGAGTGTTTCACATCACTTTAATATATTTGTTCACCATACCGGAGTGTTTCACATACTACCTTGAATATATTTGTTCACCATACCGTAGTGTTTCACATCACTTTAATATATTTGTTCACCATACCGGAGTGTTTCACATCACTTTAATATATTTGTTCACCATACCGGAGTGTTTCACATACTACCTTGAATATATTTGTTCACCATACCGGAGTGTTTAATATATTTGTTCACCATACCGGAGTGTTTCAAATCACTTTAATATATTTGTTCACCATACCGGAGTGTTTCACATCACTTTAATATATTTGTTCACCATACCGGAGTGTTTCACATACTACCTTGAATATATTTGTTCACCATACCGGAGTGTTTCACATCACTTTAATATATTTGTTCACCATACCGGAGTGTTTCACATCACTTTAATATATTTGTTCACCATACCGGAGTGTTTCACATCACTTTAATATATTTGTTCACCATACCGGAGTGTTTCACATCACTTTAATATATTTGTTCACCGTACCGGAGTGTTTCACATCACTTTAATATATTTGTTCACCATACCGGAGTGTTTCACATCACTTTAATATATTTGTTCACCATACCGGAGTGTTTCACATCACTTGAATATATTTGTTCACCATACCGGAGTGTTTCACATCACTTTAATATATTTGATCACCATACCGGAGTGTTTCACATCACTTTAATATATTTGTTCACCATACCGGAGTGTTTCACATCACTTTAATGATCACCATACCGGAGTGTTTCACATCACTTTAATATATTTGTTCACCATACCGGAGTGTTTCACATCACTTTAATATATTTGTTCACCATACCGGAGTGTTTCACATCACTTTAATATATTTGTTCACCATACCGGAGTGTTTAATATATTTGTTCACCATACCGGAGTGTTTAATATATTTGTTCACCATACCGGAGTGTTTAATATATTTGTTCACCATACCGGAGTGTTTAATATATTTGTTCACCATACCGGAGTGTTTCACATCACTTTAATATATTTGTTCACCATACCGGAGTGTTTAATATATTTGTTCACCATACCGGAGTGTTTAATATATTTGTTCACCATACCGGAGTGTTTAATATATTTGTTCACCATACCGGAGTGTTTCACATCACTTTAATATATTTGTTCACCATACCGGAGTGTTTCACATCACTTTAATATATTTGTTCACCATACCGGAGTGTTTAATATATTTGTTCACCATACCGGAGTGTTTCACATCACTTTAATATATTTGTTCACCATACCGGAGTGTTTCACATCACTTTAATACAACATATTCAATCATTTTGTGAAATGTGATTTGGATTATCCCTCTTTTTTGATCTTTTATCGCTATCACTATAGGTTACAATCAACTAAATATTTCCCATAGGCGACAGTGTTAGGGTTAAGCCATCCCGACGATTCATTACCCTACTGAGCCAAACTTTAAATACTTTTGCGTGTAGAACTCCATGTCGGACATAAGTTGTCAAAAAAGAAATGGTGCCTCACCATACTTATTCCTGGAAAAAATTGGCATTTCCACAACTACCCCCTTTTGTGCACAAAATTTTAATATAGAAAAATACCCCCACCCCCTACCAAATTTGGCGACCAATGTAGCCGCTTGACGAACATTCCCACACAAATGGCCGAGGAATTAACATAGCCTATGAATTTCTTTTTTCTTTCACATTAAACAACCGAAGATATTATACACCATTCAGCTGCGGGTATTTTTTTATGCTGACTCGAGTTTCCCTACACAAATGCCAAGGGGCAAAATTTCAAGCATTTAGTTGCTTATAACCATAACGGTAATACATATCATCAACTATTAATTTACACTTGATCTGGTTTGAGGGACATCTCAATGTGCCATTGAGGTCGACGCATGGCCATTTCGGTAAGAAATGAAAATTTGTTCACGCTCACTGAGTTAAAGGTACTCAATCCGATCAGACGTTCCTAAGTTACTATTCCTTTGGCTTCAGGGGTAAAAAAAAATATTTGATTCGAGTCGAGGAACCCACCCATCAAACTGAGAGTGATTAGGTATCGATTTTGGCTATTTTTATTGTTTGTGGATCAGAAGCACGTGGTCAAACGGACGAAGATGCGGTTGGAGATGGATAATTAAAAAATCAAGTGGTTATTATTACCAATTGATTTTAGAGTTATCCATCTTCGATCGCATCTTCGTCCGTTTGACCACGTGCTTCTGGTACACAAACAATAGAAATAGCAAACTTCAAAAATCAATATCAAATCACTCTGACCTTTGATGGGTGAGTTCCTCAACTCGAATCAAATATTGTTTACCCCGAAGCCAAAGAAATAGTAATTTAGGAGCGTCTGATCGGATTGAGTTCAGAAGCAATGAACACTAATACTGAGTGTGTGCCTCCATAACTCATATATCATAGTTGAATCAGGTTGAATGCAGGATATATATCTGACCGGTATAAGTATCACATGTGACAAAAGGCTATAAGCATATCTATGTTATAACTTTACGATTTTGATCATATTCGTCGCTTTAATTGGTACATGTTTATATCAGTCACAGATATTTACCCAAAATACAATTGTGTGGTAATACTCACGGGTATCCTTGTGCCATGTCCCGTTTCCAGCATCTCCTTCTCAAGTCGGACATGAGTTCTTGAAGGCCGCAGGCCAACAGCACGCTTCAATATTTTAGCTTTCTGCAGAGGTTATTAAAAAATCGTTACCGAATTTGTCTTCAATTAAACCGACATGGCTCATTCAAGCTTCCAAATTCTGTCTACGTAATATGAAATGAGGTATAATATATGTTGATAAATACACGAACTATTGATATATCCGCTGCATGTGCTCTGAAAGTACAGTAATGCCCAAAGTAATTGACCACTTATTTGGGCATTACTGTACTTGCCATTGGCACAGCCATTGTCCAACTGTTTTAAATTTTTCGCACGGAATTGAAACAAACACTCTTTATTTCAAACATAGCAGGATCAGACTAACACGAAACGCTCTTTTGTGTCTGTTCTTTTTTACCCAAACATCGTGTTGAAAGTTGTATTTATTATGACTGCAATACGTATTTCTGAAACATAATGCTCGTATAGAAAGATAGTTCAAGTATTTTTCGATACCAGGAAAAACTCAACAGCGAATTTCATTAGGTATATAGATGATCTACAACTCGTCCGCAATTTATAGCGGAATTTACAAAACGAGTCCGGTAAATTAGGTGTGGACGGAGCTTTTCGCGAGGTCCAGGCCTTATTAAATTCCGCTATAAACTGGGGACGAGCTGTAGATTCTATTTAGTACATGATCCAAAACCTCGACAAGACATACTTAATTCAACAAATGGGACGCTAAACTAACATCGGTTTCTATAAGGCATGCGATGACGGTTCACGTAACTATGCGTTGTTTGCCCGCGTAAAGAAATAGTCCCAGATAAATAAAGACTCTTTGGCCTATTATTGGCGTATATTTAATGGCATAACTTTTCAAACTATTCATTAATTATAGTTTGTTGGAAAAATATTGGATGCCGTAGTATTTTGAGACGTAGTGGAATGTAAACAGACGATAAACCGGAAGCCAAAGGTCACAGGGCACAATTTCCAGTTATGCAACGAACGTTGCACATCACAATTTATAGAATGGGTCTATTGAATGGAATAAGGGGATATGTAATAAAGAAGATTTCAAAACGTTCAATACAAACCGAGTACGGTGACGTCATTAATGATGTCAACTTCAACGGAAAATATCTTGCCTAAATTATGAGGTATAGTCTACATAAATCACACGTTTGTTCAATTAGTTAAAATAATATCGACCTAAATTTTAGTATGTTACAATCACATTGCCCTAACAATGTTTTATAAATTTTTATTAAAATTTTTGTTTTTAATTTCATTGTTTATCATTTTTTATCATTTTTTCTAACATTTTTTACAAACAAATTATCATTTTTTATCATTTTTTTCTTACATTCTATAACAATTTTATCTTTTTTTCTTATATTTTTTAACAATATTATCATTTATTTTTATAATTTTTCAAAATTCACCAAAACTCTGAATGGACAGTCATCTCCGGCAATGCCTCTCGCCAACACTATCACTATCCAAGGAGATTGCACCATAAAATAATACAATTATCCTGTTAAAAGTGACAATTATGTCGAACATATGAAACGAAAATATCGTCGCCTCTTCATTGAATCGGATTCCAGCCAAAGTGAATTTGAATAGTGACGTGAATTTCTCAGAATTTGACTTATCACAACGTCGCGTGCTGAGAATATTATGTACGTTGTGTGTTGCGCGTAATAAAATAGTTCCTGTTTTAAATTGAGTTTTATTGAATTTTTATGGGACGAATTGTAAGATAAATTGGTTATCATCACCCCGTATGTTTCCGAGATCCGTATTCAAGTCTCGCTGCCTTCTCTGGGCTGTCTATCGACTCGTCATACGGACTCGTCGATAGACTGCCCAGAGAAGGCAGCTCGACTTGAATACGGATCTCATTTTTAACAATATAAAAAAGTTATATAAAATGTGTTAGGCCAATGCATTCTCTTATGTATGCGAGGCGACCTATTGTCGACTCGCATATATAAGGGAATGCATTGGGACAAGCTTTTCGCAAACATTCATGAAGCTCTAGTCATGAATGGGATAACCAGTTCACACACATCTGTGTCCTATCTATATTCTAACCAACATGCATCATAAAGTGGACAACATAACAGAAAATATGCATCGGGTTATTGTTATGAAACCATTAAAATGCATGTGACTGTTTGTTGCTAATTTTAAAAAGTAAAAAGTTGAATATATAACAAAGTCGTTCACATATATATACCTTCAGACCTGGCATAATCTTGCAGCAGGATCTGTAGATGCGTTCATCATCTTTCTCATCGAGATGTTTGTCCCAGTTACCTTTCTGAAACGTCCCACCCAACACGCACGTATATGCTCTGTAACAGAGATATATAATTGAGGCCTCAGATTGATTGACTGGTTGATTGACTGATTGATTGATTGATTGGGTTTTAACCCCGTTTCAGTCGCGAGAACAGAAACAGGTAGCAGTGTATACAAAGCAGAAAAGTGAATGAGACTGAACAATGAGCTATGTACAAATAAAAGCACCCAAGAGGAAATGTTTTGAAGTCAGGAATTTAAAGTCCAGAACTGACTAGTGTACAACATATACATATAAAAGACATAATATTAGCACCAACATGCAGATGAAATACATGATCAATAGCAAATAATAAACGTCACTATGCCAAGGCTTCATATCGAAATAAGTAGTTTCTAATATCCGATTTGCATTGACAGGATATTTATAATATTTTTATGAAAATGGTGTGAGCGTTTATCAATTCATCAAGTTGACGGTCGGGTAGGTGACAAAGAATGTCGTCTGTCGCCCAACCGGAAGATTTCAAGCCGCAAAATTAATACTGGTTTATTTATTTCCACATTCTCTTCAAGCATTGTTTTTCGAAAATGCTCAACTTCAGCAGATTGTTATCGAGCAGCTGGCTCAATGTGAGTATATTGTTTTTGGGGCAACAATTTCAACATGAGTAGATGTGACCATGGCATGTGATGCATGTTCTGGAACGGAACCAATATCAGTATCGTTTACTTGAGTTGCAAGTAACCTACTGACTACATTGTTTGACTCTTCGGCTGAGTGCTGGCATTTCCTTGTGGACACCACATATTTTCTGAGGGTCTAGATACGAAAGTTGTTTCTCAGCTTTAATTTTAAATACTTTGAATTCTTAGTCCCATTTGATGTGTGTGCAATGAGACCGTTTGGTCACAACGTTGGCTGTGACCAATTCATTTGTTATGTCTTTGGTAGTGAAACTATCTTGGTCATGGTCGTACTCTTTACACTTAAAACGTCGCAAACGAGATAGCCCAAAATATCGTAAGTGCCAGTTTCATCTGTCCAACCTTCAACTCCGGTGGGTTTAGCTGTTTAATACTACCTTCTTGCCAGCAATTGTTTTCTTTTTTTAAATTCTGTGAATATTCTTGGAATTACTTGAATCGCATTGGAGCCAAGTCAGCCAATTATCTCCGACGCAGCCAATCCTTAGACGTTGTGACTAACAGTTTTGTGATACCCGTAATATATGAGCAGGTGGATGCACGTGCCCCGGTCCCACATATAGAGGCACCCCTGTCTTGAACCTCGATAGTGGAAACTTCACTAGTGATGTCCAGAGCAGTCTGCCTTGCGGCAGTTTACAACATGTCAGGATAAGAGTAACAAAAATATAGAATATACGTCTAGACTCCCTTGGATTAACCGATGTTATCATATTCCCGTGTAAAACTAATAAATTAAACGCTCTTTATATGGGCGTGATATATTGACTCAGATATTGCAGGTTCTCAACCCAGCCCTGCTGCGATTCAATGTCTTGTGAAAAGTAACCAACACAGGTCAGATAAAACTTTCTTTAACCCTTTGAGTGCCAGGGGCCGATATTATCGGCCCTAAACCTACACAATAAGTCTGTTAAAGAATATAATAAAATATATTAAAATTGTAAAAAAATTGTAAAAAATTGTAAAAAAAAGAAGAAAAAAAGGGGCCAATGCATTCTCTTATATATGCGAGGCGACATATGGTCGACTCGCATATATAAGAGAATGCATTGGCACAGGGTATATGGGTTGATACAAAAATCGGACCTGGCACTCAAAGGGTTAAACATTAAATCAGTAGAGTGACATGTACTGATCCATCCTGATTGGGATGACATATTTCAATTGTCCAGCTATACTTTGTCATGTCTTTTCAATAACAAACAGAAGGTTTTCTTGACATTGGATTGAAAGCTAAGATTCGGGACTGAGGATGCATTGTTTGTTAGTTTGTTTAGCCATGTGAAAAGCAAATAACCGACATCTAACACAGTAAATACCCCGAACTAATATTTCGAATTATGGGCGGGCCAATGACTTGTATATAGAGGAACTAGTGATCCGTTTAGCCACTGCACATAGCAGCTTTCTATGCTCAAACATCATCATCATCCTCATCATTTTATGCAATAAGTCGCAATAATTTAAACCCTTATCAATATTCTTAATTTTGTAGTTAGGCATGTGCATAACGTTCACTTGACTCATTTAATGTGTTCGCTTCAACCACAATTACCGACAATGCATTTCACGGGGACACGACTCAGTGGGAATGAGAGGGCAAATTTAAAGATGTGCTCTTTATTCGGGTTATACAGTACATTAACTATTTGTAGACTTCAGTCACATTTCCCTGTAGCGCCGGAGCTTAAGGGACATCAAATTCACTCTGATGAGTCTAGTTTCACATGGTAGATCTCAGAACTTTTGAATACAATTTTTGTGCACACCTTTTGGAAATTCTCGATTGCTCTGGTGTGTTTCAATTAGTTTAGTTACTAACTACATTCCCATATTCTAGTATTGGTCCTACTATAAGGATAGCAATAATGTCTTTTTCATTTGTATGTGAAAGACCTTTTGACGATGTAATTATAAGTATGTTAGCTTTGAGCACAGTGTAGTTATCATTTTTATCGAAATTCAGCTTGTCAATATATATTCCAATATCTGTTTTCGTGTTATGATCGCTGTTTCGAGAGAGTCGGTCATGAAGTAGTTCTTTTTTCCAATTGGTGTACCCGAAATAAAGAACTCCTATCGCCTTAAAATGTTAAAATTCAGTTGCCGGTCGTTGGACCATTTAAACATGGAATTCCATAAATGTTCGTGTCATCGGCAAATATATTGCAACTGCATTCCAAATTATCAGGGAGGTCATCAATAAATAACTTTCAACAAGCATGAGTACGGGTTGGGTCAACCAATCGTCTGTCTTGATGAGATGTAAGGCAGACGTGGACCCAGGGCTAAGCCATATCCGCAGGTCGATGCCTCACGTGATACAGCCGCCCGAGTGCCACCATGCAGGACTCCTACACCACAACTCATGTGATTCACCACACTACGCACAGGGGGGCAAATTGGGGAACTCTTACACCTCACAGTGGGGTAGTGTACCTACTCCACCCCGGATCGTATACGAATCCGCAAGTCCTTCATTTCATGCCTCGCATAATACGGCCGCCCTATTATCACCAGGACTCCCACACCACACCACGGAATTTCCACACGACAAACAGGGTGCCACATTAGGGACTCTTACACCTCGCAGTGGGGCGGTGGACCTATCCATCTCGGATTCACATCGGATCGTACGCACCCGCATGTCCATCATAACATGCCTCGCACGATACGGCCGCCCTATCGTACCGCAGAAAGTGTCAGGTTACTACGTTTTCAACTTTTCGGTGTGAACAAAGGCAAGGACCTCTCTATTGCGCGAATTTCGACAACAACTGTTTAAATTTCTATAGTTCATGGAAGTATAAGTACATTTTAATGCTTCGTGCTTGAATATTTCTATCTAGTTCATGGAAGTATAAGTACATTTTAATGCTTCGTGCTTGAATATTTCTATCTAGTTCATGGAAGTATAAGTACATTTTAATGCTTCGTGCTTGAATATTTCTATCTAGTTCATGGAAGTATAAGTACATGTTAATGCTTAGTGGTTGAAAATGCTATCTAGCTGTCGTCTGTCATTGTTTTGCGACTCTCGTGTTTATTATGCGCGTACTCAATGTCTATTGTTGAATAGACTGGTTCTTGGTCAAAATCTGCAAAAATCTGAAAACGTAGTAACCTGGCCACTCCAACTACAGTACCACCAGGACGCCTACACCACAACTCATGGGGTTGACCACACTACATACGGGGGGTTGTGGGGTTCCTACACTTCGCAGTGGGGCTGAATTGGTAATTGTCGCATGGTTTCGAGCAAAAAGACACCCATGATCTCACAAACGTGCAAAAAGACACACAGGGTATCCCAAACTTGCAAAAAGACACCCAGGATCTCAAAGTCTCACCAAACATCGGGAATTTAGATTAGTCAGTCGTCTGCTATTTATTAATAAGGAACTGCGCTGCCAATCAGACTCAAAGCGGATGTGTATATATATATAGGCCAGTACCAGTAATCGTATGGTCACAGATGCAATTTCGGAGGAAGTGCATTGACATGTTTCCAGAATGGCAGATCAAGAATTTCGAAGGTAGTGGGTTCTAACCCATGTTCAGACTGATACGCTTCCTAACTCTCGGTGAAAGGGCTTCCTTTTTAAGGATGTCCCCGTAGCCGAGGTGGTTAGGTCGTGGATAAGATCATCACAGTCTGGGCTAGACGAGGTTGGCGTGGGTTCGAACCCCGGCATGGATGAAAATCGGGACCGGTTTTCAAGCTTGATTTGGTTTGGGGAACATTTCGATGTACCATTCCGATCGACACATGGCTATTTCGATAAGAAATGAGAATTTGTTCACGCAAATATGAAGCAATGAACACTCATACTGAGTCCGTGCCTCCATAACTCTGTCATATATATATATATATATATATATATATGCCCATTTAAATTCCGTTGATATTTCACTCCGATCACAAACACATAATTATTATAATATTATTAATAAATAGGAGACGACTAATATAAATTCCCGTTGTTTAATGGTGAGCCTTTGAGATCATTCGAGAGTGTCTTTTTGCACGTTTTGGGACATCCTGTGTGTCTCTTTGCACGTTTGAGAGATCCTGGGTGTCTTTTGGTTCGAAACCATGCGACAATGACCAATTCAGCCGGAGTGGGGCGGTCAACCGACTAATTCTATCCCGCGCGGCCGCGCCCCCATGGTGCTTCTGATCTCCGACCATGACAACGCTACATTATTATAGACTATGCACAGCATATAGACTGAACTCAGTTTAACACTTTCTATACTAGATAGATTCTCCCATTCAGTCATAAAGATGTATATTAGAACGGTCTGTTATTCACTTGAAGTGACGATAAGGTGATAACAGCAGACGACAGATAAATACAAATGCAGAAGGAACCTAGTTATTGAGGGAAATGTTTAGATAATATATGGTCGTTTGTTGAACTTATTATCTGAACATTTCCTATGGGATAATGAATGATGCCTTATATAGTATAGAAAGGGCTAAGTTAACTATAGACCCACATATAAATCGTGATATGTCAGTATGACTCTGAGTGTACATGTATGTTTACACAGACTGGAACATTACGCCTGTAAATCGAATGTCAATATTATAAGTTATTGTGGTTGATTGACGGTAACATGGTGTGACATTGACGGCTTGGAGCCTATGTTCAACCGAGTCGCGCTAGCGACGAGGTTGAACATAGGCTCCAAGCCGTCAATGTCACACCATGTTACCGTCAATCAACCACAATAACGTATATGTTCCATTGACAGCCCTTTAATTTTGTGGTGACAGCTAGAATCAGTTTCATACTGGAACCGATGCGTCATATTATATAGCATTCTCATGTTTACGCTATAAACCCGTTGCGCCCCCAGTGAATGGCGTCACGAAAAAATCAATGATGTAGTTTTATAAATAGAACAAGAAAATCACTGGAAGTTTTGAATGATCGTAGCACAATTTGTAAGTGGATTTCTCTTGATTTCTCATCAATTATGTGAAGGACTGCCGAAGTGAATGTTGTGAATGGTACATCCACTAAACATTGGAGCTCCCATGTAATGGCCAGTGCTGTCGAGGGACATTTGGACGTTTTCAATGGATAGGCCTACTTTGTCCAAAACACCACCGCCATTTCCTGCAAATTTTTCAATTTGTTGTGTTGTTGTTGAACATTTTTGCTGTATTTGCCGAGTTATTTGGGTTCCCGAAATTACTGGTCGAACTTGAGGAATGTTCATGTCATCATGAGGCGGACACGCAGATCTCGGATTTACGGGCGGATTGTATGGCACGAGTGAGTCACGTGAAACACTACCACCGATGGCCTCACCCATCGCCATTTTCTCCCTGCAAATACTCCCTTACTGGCCTTAGTGTTCTGACAGCTACCGCATTTGAACTCTGTATATTTTTAGGAATATTATTCGCACGTTTGGAAATTATTTCATCCATCGAATGATCGGCGAAGCGCTTCATTTTGTCGTATTTTGTTACTAAATGCAGACGACGTAATTTGTTTACATCACCTATACAACAGGTGCGAATACTAACACCCCCCAGAGTGAGTAGAACCACCCAACTTGACAAACGATGAACACTACAATTTGGATTAATCCATTAAAGTTAGGGACCGCTTAGTATAAGAAAAAACGTTCATTTATATAATCAATGATTTTATAGTGAACCTATTACATAAAACAGATCGATCGCCGTCAATTGTTATCTGAATTGTCAAACAAATTATTTGCAACACGGTCTTACACGTTTACGTGCCGGTAACGTTATTCCCCCAGATGGAGCCTCTGGACTAGATACTGGCTCTATGACGCTCCGACGCTCTGCTCTGTTCGCCGTCATGACGGCGTGCATAGTGTATTAGTGTAACGACGTAGCCTCATAGAGCCAGCGTCTAGTCCAATGGAGCCTCTTGCTCTATGCAAATTAGATGACGTCACCCGCCAACATAAGAACCTTCGCACGCGCGAAAGCCGTAACCATGGGATATGTTGCGCGAGCGTTAACCAATTGAATGCCGAGGATTTAGCTGGAAATGGAACATAGAACTTTTTATATTGTTCAAAGTATATAAATAATGAAGATATCTCTTTACACCATACTGTGTGTATACAGCTGCCTATTGTGGATATAAATTTCTACTGTGGATGTAACTGTTCAAACTCAATTTCATATGTTAAACGTTTATACCCATAGTAGAACGACATCGTAGTTAGCAAAATAGTACCTATGTGACATTCATTTCAAATTGGAAGTTTTCATGATATCAATTAGATATGAGGAAAATTGCCTGTATTTCAATCAAATGTAGCTTGCTATTATTATATGAACTAGGACAGTTAGTAATGGCAATTCCAAGTGACTGGTCGCTGAGAAACAGGCTGACTGTTTTTCGCGCAGCCATGCATCCCTACAGGCGTATCCAGATTAGAGATTCATAGAATTAGCTGCATAATAATGAGGTTCCAAGCAGTGTAGACCTACCCGGGAAGTATATAGTCTTCTACAATACCGTCCCCTTCTAGGACATAAAAGTGCTTCACCCATGGGGCCTCAACCTAAAATGGGAACATAAATAAATATATTTATTACGCCCTATGGGTGTACACTGCCAGTGTGATCTGGCCGTGTCAATTGAGCTATGGTGATACCTCGCAGAACAACACATTTCTGGTTTCACGCGGTGGGAGCTATTTTAGGAAATTGCCAAATCCGGCAAATATTATGACAAATCAAAAAAGCAGAACAACGGTAAACAGGTAACGGAAACAACTTCGATAAGAAAGTATTAATCAAGAATGTATGACGTTGCATATGATATATAGTCAAATAGTAACATATATCATAAATGTATTGTATTTGCACTGTATTTTTATGAACTGTTTTCTGTTTATTTGTTCGTTACTTGTGTTATTTTTTACGAATACATTTTTGTTTTTAAATAGGAGCTATAGGGCAACCCACTAAACCAGGGGATGTATTTGTGATCCCGAGAAAGAATTCATAGAAGGTAAATGTGTGATCTGTCAGACATTTTTCACACAAAAGAAACCCTGTGCCAATGCATTCTCTTATATATGCGAGTCTCTGGTATGGAGCCTCACATATATAAGATAATTCACTGGCTTGCAATGTCAAGGTAAATATTGTTAGGCCAATGCATTGTCAGGCTCTCTTTAACAATTTGTACCATTTTTTACAATTTGTTCTACATTCTTTAACAATTTTTATCATTATTTATAATTTTTTCCTACATTCTATAACAATTTGGTAAATTGTTCTTATATTCTTTAACAATTTTATAATTTTTTATCATTATTTCTTACATTCTTTAACACTAAAGACCCTATGCCAATGCATGCTCTTATATATGCGAGTCGACCACTAGCCTCGCATATAGAAGAGAATGCATTGGCACGGGATTTTCACAACATTTCAGGATGCGCCGGTCATGGAAGGTTTATTTGCCATACGAACCTTGATAACTTGTCCTCTGATTGCATCAACCGTTTGATCTTTCACTAAGTCCTTTGAACAAATCCCACTGCAGTTGACAACTATATCGTATCCCGTGAGCTAGCAAGTGAGGGAAAACAGAGTGGTTCATTAAAAATTAAATACATGCATTCTGACATACCACATAAAAGTACATTCCATCAGAGGTTCCTGGAATAGAAACTGTTGTAATTTCTCTTACAAATCGCCGTTATTTCGTAAAGGTGCATTCTTTATAGAGTTATTACCCTTTGGCAATGTTAGGATTTTAGCTTTTCAAAGAGACTATGGCATGCTTCAACGGCTGGCGTGGCATGCCACATACCCGTTACCACTGAGGCCTTTTAACTAATAGTGTTGTATTACTACAGAGTAACATTGGTCTGTATCAGGTGTTGAAGTCCATAGCACAAGGAGAGCTTCACACCGAACTGAATCCAATGAACTAGTAAAAGTCATGAACATGATGAACTGGACCGCCAAACATATGCTCAGCGTGACAGATGAAACCATGATCACATACATGCTAGAGTATATATGAGTATATGGGGCGACATCATACTTGAAGATAGAGTTAGATTGGAAATTTAATTAGTACCAACCTCAGTTAGTGAAGAAATTTCTTTATGGATAACTCTGCCACCCAAGTCCTTGAACCTATGAAAGAAAGGCTAATTTCGATGTATTTAATTAAGTTGAAGAATAGTCGTTGCAGCATGCACCATATAAATTCACCAGCATGCACCATATAAATGCACCAGCATGCACCATATAAATTCACCAGCATGCACCATATAAATGCACCAGCATGCAGCAACAATGGAACATGTATTCATTATGATTATGGTGTCAGCTTGTTGACTAAGGTGAGTCGTAATGTCAATGTTTACTTCCAGCCTAGTAATTCGTCGATTTCGTCACTGGTGATCAACATATATCGATAAATACAAGAAACAACTAGAATGCACTCAGAGAGATGCCAACGTGCGCAAAAATGTAATAAACAATAATTTAAAAAATAATTTCACTGTATTTACTTAATTTATTTAATTTAATTTAATGTTAGCAAAAAAGACAATTACCATTTCTCATTTCATCACAGATAAAAGGCAAATTACTATATTAATCATTTAAGTAATTAAAACCAATTCCATGTTGCCGAAAGGATGAGACTTTAATATCGATTACATTTTTTTCAGCGGCATATTTTCATTTTCATTTTCCGATAGTCAAAGTTGACCAAAGGAGCAATTATAAGAAATAATTAATACTATTTGTGTAAATATTGATAGCAGCCAATATGCAACAATAAATATCAATAATTAATCAATAATTAATCAATAACGATCATTTTATGTAATAATAAACTCTTCAAACGGTGTTTGTGTCAACAAATGCGTTTTGTTTTGTGTTACGTCATTCGTCGTATTTGACCCGGAACTCGGCTGAAGGTTAGGCTATTCAGCCTATTGCGTCGAATTACGAAATCGCGTTTTGAGTGTCTCTCTTTTCCCGCACGATAAAAAGAGGTCTTCGCACGAACCAAAAATGATAAAACTTCCCAATTATAAGTAAAAATACCCAAATGAAGGAGTCTATGTAGGTCCCGAAGGAGTCTATAGACTCTTTGATGTAGAGTTCTGATGGAGAAAATGTAGGTCGATCTATTTTTGTCACAACTCTGACGTATTTTGACCTGGGAGAAAAAAATCGAAATCGAGGCTCACTACGAGCATGCCAGTTTTAAATATAGAAACAGGGAATCCCGACAAATGGCGATATCGGCGACAAACAAATAATCGAAAACAACACATAAAATAAACATAGCAAAAACGCGGCACAGTAAAAATATCAGAACGCCACGAGGTTTTACGTCGTTTTTGGTGACGTCATGGAGTGAAACGGAGTAGGGTGACACCAACGTACGAATCTGTCTGATCGCCATACTGTTGCGCGAGCGCACGTAACTATAGACGTAGTCTGTGTCTCAGACAAACTCATTGAAATCATAGAATATATCGACTCAGAAGAAAACAGAGGTCCATTGTTTTCATTTGTTGGGACATTCAGGCATACAAAGAGATTTGTATTAATAATTTTCTCATATGTAAAAATAAAAAATAAAGAGCGCGTGTATCAGTTTTTACCAAGATTAAACACAATCCCATTTCGTTAACTCATATTAACAAGCGCCGTGTAATTTTGAACCGATGAGGAACATGTTCCGTTGGTGTAAAAAAAACATATAATCTGGTCATCATTTTAAATATACACATTATATTTATCATGCAATATTTATATATATCTACATACAAAATATATCACTTAAGTACTTCGCTTTTTGTCAAACCTCACCCCCTTCACAGGGCGGGGGTATCTCACAACGCGCCTCCAGATGGATCACTGTTAACATATTTAAGTTAACAGAACGTTCGACTACCATCACCTTAACGTCGATGGTCACTCATCAACATCGTTCCATAACGTGATGTCAATTAACGCTAAATGTCGCTAACTTAATGTCATTTTAAACTAACCTCCACTCTATATATATATTAGTTATATGTGTCATTGGAAGTGATAAACCTGTCGTTTTATGTTTATTAAAGGGGTACTGTACACTAAATCCGGCCATTTATGGGACCTTCTCCTTTTATACTCAACAGAATATATGCAACAAATGAATGAATTTGAGCCATGGATTAGTGCAAAATACACTCACGTGATCTATGAACGATGCAAGCAACATGGTAATTATAATGAAAATGAATAAATGGCTGGAGTCATAAATTCATTTTCATTATAATTACCATGTATATTGCACTAAGCTATGGCTCAAATTCATTTGTTGCATATATTCTGTTGAGTATAAAAGGAGATGGACCCATAAATAGCCGGATTTAGTGTACAGTACCCCATTAACTTCAACATGTTTCAACACATGCAACGCACGTCGCCCTTGATATTTACCAGTGTGTACATTTCGGCGTTTGGTACGTTTGACGGCTGACAGCACATTTATACGCCGCTGACAACTGGTTAACGACGTTCTATTAACGCCAAATGTTGCTAATCCAACGCCACTGCGTATCTAACTTCCGCCCTATAGATCGATGTTAGTTACATTTGACTAAAACAGTTAGTTACATTTGACGTTAATTGATTATTTCGTGACCATTTAGTGTCTATTAAAAAACATCAAATATAACGGCTGCGACTTTAGCCAAACAAAATCGTAGATGTCACATTAACGTGATATGCCTTTATTGAATACTTGCAGGATGACCCGGCGTTGCCCAGGTTAAAGTGAGGTGGAACCCTCCGCTGTGGGCATTTGGTGAGAATACAGAATAATCTTGCTCAAAGTGTTATTCTCATAAAATGTATACCCAAATGGGCATCACAAAACGTCATCCCCGTATATGGATAAGCAGTGGCTCACCTTGTCGAAAAATGCTTATCGCGTACTTCAGACGTTATCTTGTTTTAACCCTTTCGGTGCCAAGTCCGATTTTTGTATCAACACATATTTCCTTGATCATTTTTCAAATTTATTGATTATAATAATGTGATACATTGATGGAAAGAGCTCTTGAAAAATGATCAAGGAAATATGTGTTGATACAAAAATCGGACTTGGCACTGAAAGGGTTAAATTGCACAATCGACGTGGTTGACATTCTCTATAATAGTACAGAAGCTTGTCATCTTCTAGTTTGGATAATGCCTGAGTACTCACTGATCACGTCGTTGCGTGGGTATAAAATAATCAATATGAACTGAAGACCCCTGTCCGGAAAGGTTTCTACCAATTAATATTGATTTTATTTCGAATATTTTATTGGGCCCGTTTATTTTAGAACAGACCATTCGGGTGATACCATATAGCGATAGAGAGCATTAGGCTGTTCCTATGGCTACGTACCGAGCGTCAAATGTCCCAGATTGATTGGTTGTATTGTTTTATTCGATAGTTATTAGCGATAATGGGTATAATTAACGTTTATTTGTGACAAAATTACGCAATAAAATTTCTGGTCTCTGTTAACAGTAACTACTATTGTTCGTTAGCTAAACAATCACATCTTTTTGGACCAGAAAAAATCTTCGAAAAAAAATCAATATTAATCGATAGAAGCATTTCCGGACAGGAGTCTTCGACTCAGATCTAATATTTTATACCCCAGTAACTATATAATACATGTTTACAAAGAGATAATCCACCTTTAACAAGTAACCAAACATTATATATATGGTTAAAGTTTCTATTGTTAATTCCTGGTATCATATAAATACCTACAATAAATTTAGAGGAAATTTCGCAACCAACACGGCTTTATCAATTATGGTGCCCCAGCGCCCCCTCCCCAACGTCACTCAGAGTCGGGAACTTATGTCATAAAATGATCGAAAATGGCAGCAAGATGTCTCACATCGACATTTTTTCAGTTATATAAATAACTATATAACACAGATAGCAAATGAGCTTTGTATCTTTTTATCAAGATATATAAAAGTGTTCAAGTGACTTAATTCGGTCACCATTTTTCGAGTTTGTGAACTTTGAACGCCAAACTCTCCTTAAAACGAATTTGTTCGATATCCGGTTGATGAAGTATCAGCGATGAGTTATTGGGAAAGCTCATTGGTCCAATTATAGATTGTTGATATCTTTGGCAAATATAGAAAAAACAAACGTTGAAATTTAGAGCAAATTATGACGTAGGTACATGGCGCTGGCACCGCTCAGCCAACTTTGAACCGCATCATTAGACCCATGGGAATGCATACATGTATATTTAATTAATGATAACAATTGGCATCAAAACATTTATCCTGACATGATGGTGCCTCCTGACCCCAACCCCTGGCCCATATGACCCCGACTTTAAACCCACAGCATTAGCGTCCATGTGTAGATGACGACAATATATGTTTGGTAAAAATCAGCGACACAGTTTTTTTCATGCACTTTTTGTGTCCCACCCTCCTAATCACTGACTCCAATAAGGCCATACACAAATTTAAGACTTCCCATATCATGGGGATGTCTTTATATAAATTTAGCGGATATCGGCGACTAAACACATTATTATGAAATGTAATGCCCCCTACACCTTTGACCCAAACGGCACCAATGGGGGGGGGGACTTCAGCCAACACGATTAGATTATCGTATCTTGGTGAAGAATATGTATTAATTTGTGGAAATCGGCGCTAATTTGGGTCATCCTTCCCTTGTCCATACTTGACTCGACCGGCGTCTGTTTTTGGCATCTTTAAACTACACAGTTAGACTCTTCATATCATGTAGATGATTATGTATAAGTTTGCTGCAAATCATCGATTTTGTTGCCGCTCATCCCGTTCAGTCCATGACACCGACACTCCGACAGCGTCATTTTTGAAATGTTTAACCTGCACCATTATCTTCCTCGTAAAAGATTACTCACGTTAGACCCCTTTGGTGCTATTTCTATAGAACACAGACATGCAAATAGACATTAGACAGTATGGGTATAGATATGTAACAATCACCTTCTCATCAACCAGGCAAGCAGCAACGTGGGATCTATCTGAGGCGTGGTGTAGAAAAAACCAGATCTGAAACAAAAATATAACGTTTCTTCGTGTATATTCATACTGATGTGTCAGCAACTCTGAAAATATGCTAACTGTAGCTCAAAACATAGGTTACCTTTATTTATCATACTCAATGGAAAAATGTTGTGTATATTGCTAATGACTTGAAACATATTTTAGTTGCATAATATACAACAGGGATTGGGGCACAAGATTTTTTGCAAAGCGTATGAAGCCCCACTCCTAACACAATTTATTTACATACTAAGTGTGATCATCACTAAATCCAGCATTCCGATTGGTCGGCGCCCACGTGGCAAGTTGCAATTATTTCTCGGTGAATGCGCAACAGCTCATATGTACCAAGACAACCCCAGGGACATAAATTTCAAACCAAGAAAGCAGACAAGTTTTAGTTCATGGGGGCCGCTCGATTCACCATATATATCGGCGCGCCCCTGTTAACTATACGAATATGTACCCGTATTGGCACACATAACTGCAAGCTCATAACAACATCGATACGTCATTTGGGTTTGGAAAGACGAACGCGTAATGTTTTGGACGCATTTGGATTCGCGCAGGATTGACTTAATAAATCATCGGGTTTCAATTGTTCCTGTTAACTTTTGCCAAGGGTGCTATGGGATATTTTGGGCTGGTTTTGTCACGATACACTTTTCGATTTAAATACATTTACAAAAGTGGCTTTTTCGCTAAATGTATATAAATATAAGGATTAACTGTCATGTGGACTGTTTTTATGGAGATGTAACCGTGAGGTAAGTGGTCATAACTTGTATGTAAAACCATTCGGTTTACACGGTTAAATCTCCATAAAAACAGTCCACATGACAGTTAATCCTTATATAACAACACACATGTAACCAAGGTAACGGTACAAACGTGTTTACATGGTGATAAGTTTCGAGAGATAAAATGTGTAGTACCTTCCAGAGATGATCAGACTTGATGTTGTTTCTTGCGTGAGAGAAACTGTGTATTTAAAGAATGTCACTACATTATGAATGTTTGGTATGATTGACAAGCGCTAATATTTTATCTATTCTTAGTATTTGTATGTTGGCGGTAAATTATAATGGTACACTTGATTTGTTTTCTATTTTGGTTTTTGTTGTGCTCTGGAAGGCAATACGGATAATAAATCAGAATGAGATGTTTGAATGGGAGGTTTGTCCAATTTTGAGGTAAATTCCACATCGCAAGTAGAAATTCCGGAAGCAGTTTTAAGTATAGATTAGCAAATAAAATAAATATAATCATTTATGGTCGAAAAGCTTAGTCGATGCAATATATTGCTGTGTGATGGAACACTTCAGAAAAGAGTTCCCTATCCCCATTGCCCGATATTTCTATAATATTGTGGCGAGTATAAGTCTAAACTACATGTACACATACTTATATATTATATTTTTAAATTTCGCGATTTAGTTGTTATTTGCTCCGTGTTTACACCGAGATGTACACTTACAGATGATAATTCCTGAGATATGCAGAAATGTTGTATATACATGAGCATGGGGTAAACGTCTGCCAAAATCGATGTTCTTTCCAATTAGTTAATACAATAATTTGGAATAGCTGTATATCACATGAAACTCTTATTGTATTATTAAAAAAGCCATAACATATTTCCTTATATCTCACTAGTGACGAATAGCCGCGTGCTTCTCGTGATACTTGGCATCGCGCCAACAATATTACCGCGCGGATTAATACTATTTCGAAAAGCCGCGCTTGACACCAATACCAGACATTGCAAAATCATTGATTTGCAGTTGAATTATTGTCCAACTTCGTCTGCGACCCGTTGTGAATCAAATTTATCAAACTCGTTTCATAAATCTCAACATGACTCGTTGGAGATCCCCTATATATAACACTAGAAGGTGACCCGACTTCGTCCGGGCTTTGACCTTGAATTGACCATTTTGAAGGTCAAGGTCAGGTGGGGTCACGATTTGACCAGTCCAAAACACTCCCTGGAAACAATTACCACTAAGTATCAAATTGGCAGTTTTGCAACACCAACACCAACACCCCAAAAATGGTGGAAATTGGCCCAGCGGATACCGGGAAATCGGCCCAGCGGATACCGAGATACCCTATGTATCAAATTTCGTCCGTAAAAATCCGCCAGTTTTACCCGATTTGATTTCCACTAAAGTATATAAACGAGCCTCATATACACACGCTCATTAATTATCAAGCTTCAACGTAAAGATAAATTAGCATTGCGTGGTAAATTATTTTAACTAATTATAACTAATTATTTTCTCGTCGTCAAAGTTGAACAATGTCGATGTTGTTGGAATTGACGGCTTCCATTTCGGTAGATTCCATTTCGCAAGAGCGAAATAGCATTTCAGCTAAATAGATTCTTGGATGAGATTCCAGACCCGCGGGGTAACTGTAAACGACTTGAGCCTATGCGTGGTGTGAATATACAAAAAATAAATCTATCGACAATAGACCTAAGAATATCAGCTGTAAATTTTTTTTATATATATATATCAGAAATTG